>JAAEAF010001999.1:0-157518 GCA_011037195.1 Triatoma infestans
CTGTCAAAATTCCTCAACCCGAAGTACCACTTTACTAGTTTTTTTTTTTTTTTCTTTTTTGCGTTTCTCAAAAATCGCTCCGAGATTTTCTTGAAACTTGGTATATAAAATACACATACAAGAAGCTACAACTTTTATTTGAAACATTTCTTCGGGAAAATTCATTTAAGGGCAGTTTTTGGGGCTAGCCGAGGGTTAGGTTTCCTCTAAAGTGCTATTTCAGTTTATTATACAATTCTGTCATCTAAATAATGTTAATTAGAATTAAATATGTCGTTGAAATTCCGAGTTTGCAAAAAATTGGATGACCGGAAATGCGTTTACTTTATCATTGTAGTAAATAATATTTTCACTTTCTCGCGATTTTCTCTTTAAATGACTTCGACGATTTTTTGAAACTTCTTATATAAACTACAAATAGAAAGATCTACAACTTTTATATAAAACATTTCTCTGGGAAAATTAATTTATGGGCACTTTTAGGGGAGGGGTGGGGATTATGTTTTTCTTCTAAAATACTATAATAGTTGATTTATACAATTCTACCATTCAAACAAAATAAATTAGAAATAAATAGATGGGCAAAATTCCGAGTTTCAAGAAAATTAGTAAACCGGAAGTGCGCTTTTTAATGAGCAGTTTTTCAATTTTTCGACCAACTCCATTAAATTTGGTCCACTAACAATACAATTTGTTAATTTCAATTTTGAAAACTGGTGTAAGAGAAAGTTGTGTGAGTGTTTCACGCCAGATTTTTTTTTTTTTCATCTTTGAAGGATCAAAACATCCAATGATAACTCAATTTCAAAACCTCAATACAATCACAATACTTGTGTCACAGCAATAAGTGAAAATTAAGAGCCTGACGTGTTCTGCACATTGTAAAACAAAAAAAAAGAAAAAAAAAAGTGCATTAACCAATCAATGGACAGCGATTTTTATTGCCAAGTGAAGTCAGGCCGCGGTTTCTATGGCTATTTTCTAGCTTTCGCAAACTAGATTCGCTTCTAATTGAACTTTCTCCTTTTATTCAGTGAACTTTCTTATCGACCTCTTAATGATAAAAATCTCAGCCTCTAAGCTAGACAAGGCTTAGTTATAGTAAAAACACTAATAATTGATGTTTACTAATATTTAAAATATAAATATAAAAATATTTGTTGGCCGTTGATGAATTATGTTATGAAGAAAATTTGGTGAACATCGGTCAAGAAAGAAACATTCAATTATGCCAATGCCAATGATAATCGACAGAGTTTCCTGTTTTATCAAGGCTTTAATATATGTCTAATTATATGTCAAGGCTTTATATATATATATAAAGCCTTGATAAAGGCAGGAAACTCTATCGAAACGTTGGCATAATTGAATGTTTCTTTCTTGACAGATGCTCCTCCAAATTTCTTCATAACATAAATATAAATAATAGTGTGACTGGAAATTGTAATCTAATCGAATTAGATTTGCATCAAAAGCGACAATGTTGGTGTGGGAGGTTAAAATTGGTCTTAACTTGTGATTTTTGATTGAATGACCAAATATCTGCTGAAAGAGTTTATTCAATTGCGAATTAGGTTCATGATTCACTTCTAATTTTGAAAAACAAGCAAGCGTAATGCAATATAGGACACAAGTTTGGTACGGCACATCATTTAATGAAAATACTTTTCTGATGTTAATAATTTCTCAGTAACAGAACATAAATACAAACATCAAAAGTTAAACGTATTTTTTGAAGTTCTCTCACTGCTGATTGTAAGAAAAATGTGGCAAATTTTCGATATCTAGTTTTCTCCGGAAATATACGTTTCGAGGTCCTATGAGTAGCATGCAATAGAGTGTTCATTTAATATTAGTTGACCTCAAAAAAACATACGACACTGTGCCTCTTGTTATGTTCTGGGAAGCTTTCCAGCAAGCAGGCCTAAGCCGATACATTTTGCGCGCCATAAAAATTCTTTACAGATCTGCAACAGCAAGAGTGCAAATAAAGAGTTTTGTAACAGATAGTTTTCCGATTACTAAGGGGCTAAAACAAGGATGTTCGTTATCACCCTCTCTTTTTAATATTTATATGGAACATGTGCTGGACCTATGGAAAAGGAAGTGTCAAGATATGGGGATCAGAATTGGAAATAACACATTATATACACTGCAGTTTGCTGAGGACCAAGTCATTATAGCGGAAGTACATGATGAAGAAGTCCTTCATTTAGTTAAATGAAGAATTCCTCAAGTGAGAATTGAAGGTCAGCAAACAAAAGACAGAATATGTGGTTTGTGGCGAAATCGGGGAGACCTTGAAGATTGATGATGATTGGCTGATTTCCCCGGTAAATGATTTCAAATATCTCCGGTTTCCAATCCACCAAATAGGAACCAGTGATGCCGACATTTTAAAGAAAATCCAGTCTGGTCCAAGCAGATTAACTAGGAAGTTAAAAGAAAAATATACATACCTTCATAGAAAGTGTAGCCCTCAATGGTTCGGAATGCTGACAGTTACAAGAAAGCTAGAACGAACTCTTCTAGTCATGGAGATGACTTCTGGTCAATTTGCTATGGTCATGTCATGAGGATGAGGGAAGAAAGATGGACAAAAAAAAAATGCTCCAGTACAGCCCGGTGGAGAGGAGACGTAGCGGTAGGACAAGGAAGTCATGACGGAAGCTCTGATGGCTAGAGGTCTGCGTGAGGGAGAAAGGCAAGATAGAGAGTACTGGAGGGAAACTCTTTTGGGCAACGGGATACGCGAATGGTGTAGAAACTCGTTAAACAAAAGAGTCTTCTGAGCCCGAAAAAGTCGAAAAAAAATCACAGGAAGTTCCAAATTGATATTCCATTTGTATATCACCGTGGGCATTCGACACGAACATACCTGTTAAAATTCCTCAACCGGAAGTTCAACTTGCTGAATGCATTTTTCAATTTTCTTGATAAAAGCCCCCCCAAATATTTTCTTTAAACATAGTATATACACTATATACATGTAGGTCTATGACTTTTATTTCACACATTTTTCCGGGAAAAATTCGTAAAAGAAAAATTTTGGTGAATGGAGGTGGGGGTTATATAATTTTTCTTTAAAATGCTATTTTATTCCATAGTTTATATTATTCCATAATTTATATAATATTGATTAGAAATTAAATGTTTTGCAATAATTCCGTGTTTGAAAATAATAATTGGTTGACCGGAAATTTATTAGACAGGTTTTTTTTATTTATTTCCTTTTCATCGAGTTCCTCAAGCGGTTTAAATACACCATCGTAATCCATTAAACATGTAAAACATACAGAAACTTATTAAATTTGTTTGTGACTTTTTTCTGAGAATATATACTTTAGAGGGGTTAGGGGTGGGGAGCCGGAAGATCACGCTTCCCTTCAAAATGGTCTTTTTATCAATAAAAGTCTCTCATTGATATAATTGAAGTCATTTAGTAAACATTAATAAGTTTGAAGAAAATCTTCGTTTATAATTTATTTAAATTGAAATCCCTGTGAATGTTTCGAGTAAATATTTTGTTTTAATAACCTATTTTTTTTTCTGTATTATGTTGTATGGCTCTTTATGTAAATTTGTGTACAAAATATTTTTCTACTATTAATAGAGTTATTAATGTAAACATTATGAAATATAGTTGATAAAAAACAAGTTACAATATTATTGTTTTTTATCTTTTAAGTACTACAAGAGATAATGTAATAATTTATAATTTATTTAATGAAAATAAAAGTTAACATACATACACTCATTATTTTGATTTAATGATAATAGTGGGGGGGGATATATTAGTGGTACATATATGTATAGTATAGGTTATAGGGTATATTATTAGAGATAAAGGTTTAACATAAAAAATTAGTGCAGGTATATAATACATAATGTTAATATAGATATATTAAAACTGGAAAAATAAGTTTTATAATTCTTTATTGACACTTTTAAACCGGATTCATATAGTGGCCTCAAGCTTGGCCGCCTAATTTAGTTGCCTTTAGCATCCACAGAGCTAACCTCAATTGACGCGGATAGCCCGGTTTCATGCAAAATAATAATTGTATAATCTTCTACCGTTTTACTTAAATGGATGTTCATTTTACTTTCTTTCTTTTTTTTAAATTTACAATAAATTAGTGCAATAATTTTTGTTAACTGTGATTTAGTTTAAAAAACTTAATTTTTGGTGCGTTATGTACAAGAAGCTAAGAGGAAGCGTACAAGTCAAACGCAACGCGAACTTATTATAAAGTTTAATGATTATAATTGTGAATTAATTACGTAGTAGTACAATCCTATATATAATCAATACGAATTGCAAGAATGGACAAGTATAACGAGTTTCTTTTAGAAGCAGAGAAATCTTGCTCGTGGAGTAACTGTTAAAACGATTAAGGAGTTTTACTAACCTCGTCATGGAGAGATGCCCAGCATAAGCATAATATTTCATATAAATATTGTATTCAAAATGAACTAAGGTAAATTATCCAAAACAAGATGTCGTGCCTTTCAAAAAAATCTGGTAAACGAGAAGATATTAAAATTTTTATATTATAATAACAAACCCCAGTTGTAATGAAAAGTAACTTTACCTGTCTCGGTATATTTTTTTACTTTCTCTCACCCCTAGTAAAGAGGAGGTATTGTAATCGTGTAAAATTTTCAATACCGAGTTTTCACCGGAAATATCCGTTTTGAGGTCCCCTGAATCCAAAAAATTGGTTTTTAGCAAATAGGCTGTGTGTGTGTCTCTATGTATATATGTGTATGTGAACAGCATAGCTCAAAAACGAAAAACCGCAGAAAGTTGAAACTTGATATTGTGTTTAGATATCACCATGGGATCTGACAGTAAGTTATCTGTTGAAATTCCTCAACCGGAAGTACCATTTTACTAGTTTTTTTTTTTTTTTTTTTACATTTTTGGTTCTTTCTCAAAAATGGCTCCGTCAATTTTCTTGAAACTTCATATATAAACTAAACATCCAAAGATCTACAACTTTTATTTAAAACATTTCTCTGGGAAAATTCATTTAAGGGCACTTTTAGGGGAGGGATGGGGTTATGTTTTTTCTAAATTGCTAACATAGTTGATTCTACAGTTTTATCATCCAAAGAAAATTAATTAGAAATAAGTAGATGGCCAAAATTCGGAGTTTCAAGGAAATTAGTAAACCGAAAGTGCGCTTTTACTGAGCAGTTTTTTCAGTTTTAGACGAATTTCATTAAATTTGGTACACAAACAATAAAATTTATCAATTATAATTTTGAAAACTGGAGTAAGAGAAAGTTGTGTGAGTGTTTCATATCAGATTTTTCATCTAGCGGTAAATTTAGGAAAGCAACAGAATATTTTATCTCTAAAAGTCGAGTGGTATCCCTCAAATTTCACAGATTTTCAGAAAATGTAAGTCGGATTCTTGGGCCTCTATAAGTACGTTTATTTTATAAGTTAAGTGCCTCTGTTTTGTTTTATGTTCAGAAGTTTGGGCTCTGCAGTATGTTAATATGGTGGATAAAGTTCTTCAAATTGTTATTATACCTTCTTTTGCATACTCCAAACATATATATGAGGTAGAGATTTGCCAGCTTCATTTAAAAGTTAACATTTTTATGAGAGCATTAAAACGGTGGCATAAATTGGTGATGATGCCTATAGATTCTCTATGTAGGATCTGTTTAACCGGGCTATTCGTATTGATAGTTAATCAAAGATTGCCATTCAACTAGGCTAAGTTTCTTTATGTCATGTCATAGGTGTTTATGATATAGGGCATTTGCAAAGTCCGGAAGTTTGCGGAGAAATTTTAATGATTTATTAGAGAAATTTACTAACAATTGTATCAGGCGGGATATTAATAAAAGATTCCAGATATAACCCATATTACAGAAATATTTTACCATCCCCAAACTTAACTGATTATTATCCTGATTTCAGAATTCCAACTGATTGTCAATTATAGCCCAAATTCGTTTAGCCTTTCCCAGCAATATATATAAAAGGAATAAAGCATAAATTTTAACCTTAGCTACAAGATTGAATTTCTTTTGAGCAAATGAAATGAAAGTGGGTTGAGTAGGCAAAGAAGGGACAGAGATTTGACGAAATTTTTAGGGACTGGGTAGGTGAAAGGGAATTCTAAAAGCTCATGTTTTGAAAAAACCGTTATAGAGTACGACCAAATTATTGGTATCATTACGAAAATTAACAGATAATTTATTTATATATATATCATTTCTAATATATTTCATTTTCTTGTTGGTTTCTGTTGCTGGTAATTTTTTCTGTTAGAAAAATCAAATTTATAATTTTTTTCTCCTAAAATGATTCATCAGTTCAGTAATGTTGTCTTTCATTTTTATTTCTGCAATCGTATTCATGTTGGCACATTCTGTTTGTTCAAGTATTTTGAAGTTTTATCTACATAAACAGCTGGACATTGTGTACAGTCTATTTGGTAAACAAGTCTGATTATAATTTGTTGGGAGTAGGGTCTGTTTACTGTATAACTTGTTAATAGTGTTAGCGCATTTGTGGGCTAAAATGATATTAGAGTGTCTGAAAATTTTAGAGATTTTCTCTGACAGTTTGTTAATGTGTGTAAAGGAAATGTATTTAGGAGGTTAACATCGCTTATAATGGTTAAGTTGAGAAAGTTAATAGTATTGTTGTCTTCTTCTTTGTAAGTAAAACGTAGGCGAGGATGGAAAGAATAAATATGTCAAGAATTGTGTGTACTTGATCATCTACATAAAAGAAGGGCAATTTAAAAAGAACTTTGGGAATGGATTTTTCTATTAAGTCATTCATGATAATATTAGCAAGAATTGGTCCTAAGCTACTACCCATTACTGTTGAGAAAATCTGTTTATAAAATTGGTTCTTAAATGTAAAATTTTCTGAGTTGCTACAGTGTGTGATTAATGTGATGAAGGTGTTCATGGGAATTTCTGTTTTATTATCTAATAAATGAAAATGATTTTTTATTAGAGCTAATGTGTCATTTTATTAGAGCTATTATGTCATTTATGGGAACATTTGTAAATAAGGGATATGAAAATGTAGTTATTGCTAAGTTTTAATGTTTCCAATTTCTCTTTGAGAGCAAAGAGTTTTTTACAATCACATTATGGGTGGAAGCCGTAAAGTTATTTATGTGAGCACATAGCCATTCACTTCCCCAAAATACCAGTGAGACTTATTTCTCATCTGGTATAACGCGTTAGCTTAACGGAATTTCCAATTGTTTTATTCATGGGCATTACAAATCTTTCATATTGATATATTTTAAAATTTAAACATTTTTGGAAAAAGAAAATGTCCTTAGTAAACATGAATGTCCTTAGTCCATAGAAAATGTCCCGCGTTTTATAAAAATTGAATATGCATGCCTGCTAACAAAGTTTTGTTATAATAAGTCTAAGACATTTGTGCCTTGTATTTATCCATTTTTACTTGGTCACTAACAATTGCGGTTATTAAAGTTTGAATGAAAAATAATCATTCTTTTTTAGATAGAAGCAGAAACAGGCCACAAATTGTCTAATGGACAGTTACTGGAAGATTCCTTATCCGTGGCACAAGGTTTGAAAGCTGAAGGAATTGGCGAGGGTTCTGTGGTAGCTGTAGTTACATTCAACAGCCAGGAAGCGTACATAATCACTTTAGCTTCAATTTTTGTTGGGGCAACAGTTGCTCCATTAGATTCAGGACTCACTCCAGGTTAGAATTTCTAATACTTATTGTTCTTAATTAGTTCATCAGTTATCTCTAAAAATCTATTCTTTGATGGTCCTACATTCAAATCAGTTTTCTTTTATCTAATGAAATTATAAACTATTATTCAATTGTTCATCAGTAAATATTTCAGTTAGATTCAATAATTAAATTTATTGTTTGTTGTTATGCTCAAGTCTTGGAATGGAGAGGGGGTACAAGGCAGCGAACAAATTGCATCTTTTCTTTCTTAAAATTTTTTTTTTTTGCCTCAATGTACCCTAACATACCTTCAATGTGCACTTTGAAACTAATCTGCTATCTCCTTTCTTATTTATACTTAAACCTCATTTTGATTACATTTGTAAGTTGTCCACTCTTCCTGATTATAGTTGTCCTAAAATCCTTGCAAATGAAACTATAAAAAGAAATCTTTTCTTAGTTTAATTCAGAATAGTAATGATTTACAGTTGGTTTAATATATTTCAGTTGTGCAAACCGCTTTAAAATCCGTCCAGCCGAATTTGCAATATTAACACTTTTCACTGGGGCTCCACGCCAGAAGAGTTTTTAGTTTCTTTTACACTTTAGATTGTGATCGTATAACATTTTCGGGAATTCCGTTTTTATCAGAAATACATTTGTGTGGCGCCCTGAGTAGAAAAAGAAATGTTTTTTAGCGAATGTGTGTGTGTGTGTGTGTGTGTGTGTGTGAACAAACTATCTCAAAAAGAAAAAGCGATGAACGCTGAAAATTGGTATTCCGTAAAGGTACGATCATGACATCTGGTACGAATTTTGGTGAAAGTCCATTGACCGGAAGTACGACTTTACTAAATAGTTTTTCAGCTTTTTGCGATTTTCTCAACAACGGCTCCAATGATTTTCTTTAAAATTCGTACACTGTCTATTATTATTATTTTTTTATTTATTGCTACATAGCATGATACAAGTACACTGTCTAGACACATAAATGCCTATCACTTTTATTTCAAGAATTGTTTGGGGGGGGGTGGAGGATGAGTCCTATAAGGTTAAAATTTAACCTGCCGCTACAACCTTGGTTGTACATACGAGGGCGCTGCCACGCAAGTGTGGCAAAACAAATGTGTGTGTGTGTATAACCTCTATCCTCTTCCTCTATTACCTTTTCTTATGCTCATCCCATCTAAACGATTCTAAACATTGCAATTGGAAAACAAATTGTCATTTAAATTGTAATTAGAGAAAGTTTCGAGAATGTATCGCAACAGGTTTTTTTTTATTTTAAATAGTGTATATTTAAAACATATGTAATATAATCTCCCCCAAAAGGACGCTATAATAGCCTTTTAGTTTCAATGGATTTGGCTTTCCATTCCAGCCACATTTCCAATCAGTGAGGTGAATGACAGAAATTTTGAATGGAAGCCAACTCTTTACATGAACTTGATGAACCCTGGACAAGGTAGGAAAATCCGAACCGCGAAACTGGTCGGTCAGAAATAATAAATCATATGACGGATAAAGTCCCGATAAAACAACCTGCATAAAATCCTGAAATTCATTTTATAACATTTATAATTACTTTTGTATGTAAAGAATATGCTAATGATCTTTGATAGTACTTAAATAATATTGCATGTTGACATAAATTATTTGTAATTGACATTGAAATTGTGTTACATAATTTTGTCAACAGGATGTTTACAAAATAATTTCCGGGGCAGATATTTTTCTGGAAAAGACCATGATTCTAATAAGTAGTTATGAAGTAAATAAATAATATACTACTTAATTATATAATTTGAGTTAATGTGTACCTTAAATTTGAGTTCACATGCTTTGTTTGACCGCTAGGTAATTCTGCTTGTGCAGACCTATTAACGTAATTGCATTTGTAGTGATTTAAACATAGTTTGTGTCTAGCAATTTTTGTTACTATTTAACGAATTTAAATCACGCACAGCTGTTCATTTGTAACCTAATAAAATGATACAACTCAACATAATTTTATACAAATTGTAGGTATGAAGAAGGTTATTTTTTTATTACCATTATTTTGATTATTGAATTGTCTAATCAGATATTTTCTTTGTAGAAGTACATTCATTTTTTACTTTTTGATTTGTTGAAAATTAATATATATTTTAAATAATATTTGGTTAAAACATGGTATTGTTACTTAAAGAACACTTGTGTCTTCGGTTTGAGGCTGCGTCATTGCGGAACCCGAGTGTTGTTTCAGCATTAAAGGTGACACTCTGAAGAAGCATAGTGTAATACGGTCGAAGTCAGTTTATAACAAACCACTGACGCTGTCTCAACCCGATGACCTAAGCGTTTAGGGCCTTGGACAATGGCGGTGGGAAAGGCTGAAACATTATTGTTACAATACTATCCGTTATTGAATAAGATGAGCTTCAACGGCAAGTTGTTGACAAACCGGTCAGAGTTAATAATAATAATAAACAGAAAAGATTCACTTATTGCAGTTCTCCTAATTCTAATTGACCGCATATTGTATTGTCCAGTTAATCTGATAAGCCAAATTCTTTGATAGGTGAACATCCAAACTGGTCAAAACCAATCAAAAGAAATCGTTATCAGTTTATTTAAGTTCCAATAACTCAGCTTCTTCTCTCAATAGCAATACCACATCCCTTACCAATATCTATGTTAGTATGAAGATGTTATACATGTTTTTTTCTATATTAGCAATGCATATAGTTCTTGTAAATCGAAAAAATGCCTTGTTCAAGTTGTAGATGTTCAAATAATTCTTTTATAAAGTTTTTAGTTGATTTCTGATTACTTTTTATTGATTTATATTTTTTTAATCTATAAATTATCAAGAAGAAAAGGAAAAGTAAAATAAATAAAAGAACCAGATGGAGAAATGCTACCAAAATATAGGAGAGACTCCGTAGCTAAACTGAAAATTCTTAAAGGGAAATTAAGTGCAATACAACCTCAAAGTGTACCAACTAAATTTGCTGTGTGCAAGTCTGTGTTCTCACATTGTTTTGACAAAAACATCCTGATGACCACCAAAAGAAGCAGGCTTTCACGTAAAATATCTCTGATGTTTTCAAGCTCTGCAGAACTAACCACAACCACAGCAACAAAAGAAACACTGTAACGAACATAACCTCAGAAATTGACCAGTTTTACGGATGTAACTACTATTACAGGAATTTGCACCTAGGTCATTCATTGACCCACTGTCTTCCCACTCTCTGTCATCTTATAATAAACAACTCCGTTTCCAAATTCGGCACTAAGATCCTCGCTTCGGCTAAGGAACTCGCCGATATAAATTTAATGGAGCCCTGAAGGGACGGATCGTTGGCGTGTGGCCGTCAGCACTGAACCTAACTAAAGTATTCAACATTTTATAATAAAATTTTTTATAATATTTTTTAAAGGTTAAGAAAATTAATTAGTTTACGTGGTTTCAGTTTTTTAAGACGTCGAATATCAATGTGATTAGAGCATTGGCTTGAGGTTGTCTAAAATTGTAAACCATTTTTTTTTTTAATTGTTGCAAAAGTTAAAATATTCCTTTTCTTTAATATTTAATAGATAAAAATTTACTCCAAAGAGTATTATTATAAAAAAAAAAAGTAATAATTGTATCAACATAATATGGTCTTTGACCTTATCTTTGTTTACCTTATGCAAAATGATTTACATTCATCACATTCTTAATGAATGTTTTTCAGTTGTTTTCATGTGTGTCTGCATGAGCTGAGAATTTTTAATTATGTAATGTACGTTTTGTAATAAAGTATCATCCCTATAGTATGTTTGTGAAGATTTTATCATTCAATGAGCATTAATGTATTTTTTAAAATTCAATTCATCCACCTCTTGATATTAGCATAATTGATTGTTTATGCAATATGGATTAAGAATGTCTTACAATTGAATCGGTTCATCTACTTTTAACTAGTTTTTGTTTAATTAAGTATCATGCATTTTAATGATAGTTTTGTCAATCATATGATTAAAAGTGCGGATGGATGATTAGCTCCCAAATCTAAAAATCAACAGGATTTCTTCCTCGATAGCCTTGTTCATTTTATCATCATCGATCATATTCGGCCAGATGCCCACCCTTAGGATGCTTTATAATAAACAGATAAAATTATAGACAGTGGGAGAAATAAATAAATGATTTCACCATTGTGTATCAAGATTTCCTGATGATAGGTGAGTGCTGAAATCGGTCATGCCCAAAAAAATGAATATTGCGATGGTCCGATTACGAAAGGAAGAAGTGAAGGTTGATAATAGAAGCTCCTAGATATTTTGTTAATATCTATACGGTATAGACTTTTATTATAGTAATAAAAGTAACCTAAAATGGAGTGATATAAAATCGAAATGAGCTATTATATCTGACCCATTCCACAAACAGCCCGACTTTCGATAAATCGCAACTAGTCCTTCGCTATTCTCAGCAAGGTCATTCAGTTAATCAATTCCATTCATTTTGTTAATTAATTATTAAATAATTTTCTTAATCTTACTATTTGACCAGTTTTCATTCTTAACATGCTGCACATCTACAAAATGCCGGCTTGGATTTCCTGATGGGAGGAGTAGAAATTTATCTACTCTCATGAGGTGGACAAGCGGTGATATGTTTGTAACGAGTAGTTATATTCCTTCTTATGGCTTTGGTGGCAGCGTAGTGGTCAACCAAAAAAAAAAAACAACTGCTTTAGTAAAGAAATCAATTTTGCTGCTTCAAAGTCGCTAAGAGCAACCACTTAATTAAATTCTTTAATTACTTCAAAATAAAGCATTTTTGGAAATTTTTGTCGCAAAATATCCTCCTCATTATGGAGATTTTTTTTTGTCATAATAATAGAACCAAGTGATGAAATCAACATGATAACATTTCTACAGGCGCAAGATATTTTTATTTTATGTACTTTTTTAATAATTTATTTTTTCTTCTTTTTTTTCCAGATGAATTAGGTCATTTTATAAAATTAATACAACCTAAAATTATTTTCTGTGATAATGGTAAAACATTGAATAAAATTGAGCAGGCGTATAAAGTATTACCTTATACTCCTGTTATTGTGGTTTCTGGTGTCCAGAAACATACGTATATAGATTTCGAGGTAATTTTTTTTGTTTAAAATACCCATAGAAGTACTATAAGACATATTCTTATAACAAAGTTTGTTTTTCCCAACTTATAAATAGAAATCTTAAGAAAAAAAAAAAGCTGCTTTTCTGATTCTAATTGGTTGCAGAAATCTATAATAGATTAAAAATGTTAATTTATTTATGGGATTATGTCTATTCACATTAACGAATAAACGTTTTACCTATTTTATTTTACTTGATGATATAATAATAAAGATTTGGTTGGGAAATGTTTATTTAAAGAATATAATTAGATTTCTATAATATTAAATTAAACAATCAAAAATCCCCTTTATTTTTTCTCCTCCCGAATTTCGAACTATGAAATATGACCTTATTTATTAAAACTTAGAAGTTTCAAACTTTTTTTTTTTGCATAGGATTAACAGAATTTGGTTTTGTCTCATTTCTAAAAGTTTTCTTCAGTTCAGTATTTTCAGAATTCTCGAAAGTCCTGCTGAGTTTTTTCTAATTTAAACATTCATTTTTAGGATCTTACAGAAGTTCTTTTGCAATTAATCTTTTGAAATTTTATTGTAATTAAATTAGTTTCATATTTATACTTTTAGGATCTAAAACAGCCTATAGATGTTGAGTTTAAACCAGACATTAAAAATCCTGAAGATCACATTTTATTCATAATGCCTACCTCTGGAACAACTGGTTTATCTAAAGGTGTCATGTTATCTGATTTATATATGAGGAACGCTTCAATTCTGCTGTAAGTAAACATTCATCATTAGTTTAGGGGGGAAAAAAAATTAAAACAGAAGAGTGTTTTCTTTTCCTTCATTTTGGATTAATTAAAATAATAATAATAATAATAATAAATAATATTGCAAAACATTCTCATAACAGCCTCTCAAGGTGTTCTTCCAATTTTGACTGGACTCATATGGATAGCCATTAGTGGTAACCAATAACGGATATGTTATCGTCACCTGACTATATTTCATGGAAATACAATGGTAAAGCTTGAAGGAAATCTCCACTATTGCAGCCAGCTTTTCCCATTATTGATTTATTATATTTTATAAGATCTCGAAGAAGAACGTTAATGCAACATGATTAACTTCTTTTTCGCATTGTAACGAGTGGTGGAATGGTATTGGCTATTGGAAAGCCGGTATACATAATTCTGTTTTGTTTTAGTAAGATTGAAATAACAAATAAACATTTTATAAATTGAATCATCAGTAATTATAATTATAATAGAAAAAAACTTTATTTCTATTTATTTATTTATTTTTTAAGTTAACCTTTTAATTGTACCCTATCAGCAACGAGGATATTTTTTCAAACAAAGAAAAAGTAGCCTAAATTTTCTATTAGAACATAAAAAGATAACCTATAAAATGTAATAGATTAAACAAACCAATCGGAATTAAGTAATTCACAAATCAACAAACAAACGTTATAGGTTATTAAGAATATTATGCTTACAAATTTTATTATTATTATTTTTATGAATTTTATATAAATCCTTTTTTTTTGTTTCAGGCCAAAAATGGAATTATGTTTGCTGGTAACTTCACCACTATTTTGGGTAAGCGGCATTCTCTGTCTGTTTATTAGTTTTATCTCTGGGTACACAACTGTCTATTTGAGAGGTACAGTCAAGGAAAATACTCTATTAAGCATCATACAAGATTATAAGGTATTTTTTCCCCTACAAAACTAATTTTTTTTATATTTTTTTATTAATTATTTATTTAAATTTTATTTTCATTTTTAATTTTATTTATTTATTTCAACTTTACAGATTAATTTGTGGGTATCATCACCAACAGCTTTGCTAGGACTTGTTGCATCACCTTATAAAAATGCCTATGATATCAGTAGTTTAAAGTTTGCATTTGTTGGGGGATCATCAATGTCTGCAGAGAGTGTTCTTCAAGTACAAAAGGAGCTGTTTAACAACAAAATTTCTATTTTACAAGCATATGGTAAAAATGCTAACAATTTTATCTAGTTGTTGGATGTGGCGTATTATTTGATTGAAACGTTTTCAGGTCAGAGTGATCTGGTTTACCAATATTTTATTTTATTTGGGTTGATAACTAGGAAAAAATTTATTTATATAATAAATATTTTAAATTAGAACTTGAAACAGAAAATATTTGGCAAACATATATTTAAATCTATTTTGATTTAAAAACAAAGAAATTTCGCGAGCTAGCAGATTTTGCAAAATTACTTTTCACCAAAAGTACATATTATTTTGTGGTACCTTAATCCGAAAAATTGTTTTTACCAACATTTCAATATGTGTGGTCGTGTTTATGTACGTGCTATTGAACATTGAGTATAAATCTATAAGTAAATATCTGATGTGATACATATCTCTGTTAATGACTAATTTTCTTCAAATTTCCAATTGTACTTTGTATTTGCCCTAACATAAATGTAGAGGTGGTAAATGATTTCGTTGCAGTCCAGAAGAGAGCGCCAGTAACAAAGTATATCCCATTTAACATTTGAAAATTGACGCCATACATTCCACAGAATTATTACCTAAATCCATTTTTTCGGAAAAATAAAAGCTTATATTTTTATAGCATTCCAAGTTTAAAAGAAATCGTTATAGTCGTTTTCGATATAATTAAAAAAAAAATCTGGTGTGAAACACTCACACAACCTTCTCTTACTCCAGTTCTCAAAATTATAATTGACAAACGTTATAGTTAGTGTACCAAATATAATGAAATTTGTCGAAAACTGAAAAAAACTGTTCAGTAAAAGGGCACTTCCGGTTTACTAATTTTCTTGAAACCTTGGAATTTTGGCCATCTATTTATTTCTAATTAATTTTGTTTGAATGATACAATTGTATAATCAACTATGATAGCATTTTAAAGAAAAACATAACCCCACCCCTCCACTAAAAGTGCCCTTAAATGAATGTTCCTAGAGAAATGTTTTATGTAAAAGTTGTAGATCTTTGTATGCGTAGTTCATATATGAAGTTTTCAAGAACATCATCGGAGCCATTTATGAGAAAATCGCAAAAAAGTAAAAAAAAAAAAACTAGTGAAGTGGTACTTCCGGTTGTGGATTTAGATAGATAACGTACTGTCGGATCTCATGGTGATACCTAAACTGAATATCAAGTTTGAACTTTCTACGATTTTTCGATTTTGAGCTATGCTGTTCACATACACACACGCACACACGCACAGACAGACCATTTGCTAAACACCACTTTTTTGGACTCAGGGGACCTTAAAACGGATATTTCCAGTGAAAACTCGATATCGAAAATTTGACACGATTACAATACTTCCTCTTACTAGGAGTAAGAGAAAGCAAAAACTGTTCCTAAAATGTAAAGTCACACTTTATTAACCTATTTTCTATAAATTTGGAATTCTATCAGCGCTTTTAATTTATATTAAATACGAGGTAGAACCATACATTGCATTGAAATGGTACTTTAGAGGGAAGCATTTAACCCTGCTGTTCACTCGCAAACCTCCAAAAAATGTAAGTGTTGAATTTTAGCCGAAACCTTTGTATCTGATGTGGATGGAGCTTCCTTGTGATATTTTATTTCGGTGTTTGAGATATTTTCTTCATATGTTCACAGACCTTTCGCTAAAAAAATTTTTTTTCATTCTCAGGGGCCTTCAAAACATGTATTTCCGCTGAAAAGTCAAATTCGAAAATCTGACACGTTCGCAAAACTTCTTCTTATAAGTATTAAAAGAGAAAACTAAAAGTATCAGGCAGTTGATTCCAAGTAAAAAGTAACAGGAAGTTACTTTTTACAACAGGAAAGTATCAGGAAGTTGATATTCCAACTTCATCTAGCAATTCAAAATGAAGATTTCTGGAAAAAAAAAATCACTTAAGTTTCTGCAGTTTTTTGTGATTTTCTCGGGGGGGGGGGGAGAGAGCACCAACGATTCATTTGCATTTATAACATCTACTCCCATTTAAAGTTTCCACACAGATTATTTTTTGAATAAAATAGTTAGGTTAGAAAAGATTGATATTATGTATACATTTTCTGTTAAATTGTTGATCTTTAAGTAAAACAGTTAATTAAGTAATTGAATTTGAATTATATTCTTTTGAGTAATTGAACAATAATAATGTTCATCGTTATGTTTTATCATAGGAATGACTGAAATTGGAGTTGTCTCATCTTGTGATTTGAACAGCAACAAACCTGGTTCAGCAGGATTATTAAAACCTGGATGCAAATGTAAGGTAGGCATAAACAATAATAAAACTATTAAATCATCATAAATAATTTCTAGTTCAAGGAATAAATTGTGATGAAGCATTTTCATGCTAACGATATCCGTATTTTGATGGGTTATTATCATTTGAAGTAAAAAGTATCTCTTAATCCGTAAATATGTTAAAGAAGCTAATAATAAAAAATAATACGAAAAAAAAAATCATTTCTTATTAATAAATTAGGAGGTGGGGAAAATGGATTACATAAGAGAATGTTCAATAAAAGTGTTATAAATCTCTACAAGCTTTCCTAAAAGCGATCATTATGGAAGAAAAATATTTTTATGAGGGCAGTAGTAGAATTATCGCATATTAAAATTATTTAAACTATTATTTTTATACCAACGTAATATTAATCTCTTAATCTTATCATGGCAATGGAAATTTTATATGGAAATAATTTTCTTGTTTGTTTCCAAATTTCTTTGAAATTGTTTATCTTCTCCTATTTCTTTATTCTTTCATCGGCTTCCTGTTTTTATACAACAATTCCCAATTTCAATACATGAAGTTACTACACATCTCCTGAACATTACAGCGCCCACTTTGAAATAACTGGTAAACATAAGAAGTAATTGAAAATAATCAAAGATTAGCTTAAAACATGTAATCCTTTATAACTTTTATGCTTTTCGAAAAAATGAATGTGTTTAAATATATAAAAATGACGAAAAAAAAAGTTTTTTTTTTTTCTACAATTTAACATATTATAGCTCTCTAAGGAGAGCTAATCCATATTATAGCTCTCTAAGGATGCCCGGGACATTTTTCTTCCTCTGAATTTAGGCGTAACACTGATTTGTGTATCAGTGTTAACATGTTTTTAATTTGCATATTTATCTTCACCGATCGTCCATGTCCCTCGATCTAAGGGCACACTCTTTGATAAATGCATCATCACAATTTATTCCTAGAAATGGAAATTGATTATGAATCGGCTTAATGATGGAAATATAGATATTTTTAGGTATTTTAGCGTTACATAACATTTTGAAATAAAGTAATATATGTGGAATTTAAATACTGAACTATCAGAAGAGGAATAAATACGACTAATTTTTCTTTTGCTACTTTAATTTCTTATGTCCTTATAAAATAAATATTAATGAAATAACTGAAATTTTATCTAGATTGAAAATGTTGCTACTGGTGAACCTTTGGGACCAGGTATAAAGGGAGAGGTTTGCATGAAAGCTCCATACATGATGAAAGGATATATAAATAATCCTGAAGCTTACGCAGAACTATTTGATAAAGATGGATGGGTACATACTGGTGATTTAGGATACTACGATGAAGAGGGTTATCTGTTTGTGGTTGATAGGATGAAGGAAATGATTAAATATAAATCATATCATGTAAGTGTGTGATCGTTTGTATTTATTTAGTAACATTATTAGTAGCAACAATCTCCCAGATCTACTATGTGCGATGCCCGGGGCAAAGCTTCATTGGCCTCCGGCCCTCCCATATTGTTGATACGTTTGTAACTAATAAAACAAGAGATATTAAAACCGGTAATAATAATAATAATAATACAAATAAAAATGTGAGCGCACTCTTACCTGTGATGATAGACTAGTGCTTATACTTATTCGACTAAATTAAATTATAAAAGTCTTCGAGAAGTTACTATAACGTTTTCAAAGCCTTCTTTCTGCAAAATTGCCAGAAATATATATTAACACTTACTATGTATGCAGATTGGTTGTAGTGAAGGCCCGCCCATTTATGAAAGTTGGAGCAAATAAATTTTCAGCATATTTATCAATTATAAGTAAAGTTTCTAAATTTGTAGTTGTGCATTTTTTATTTTGTGGGAATAATAATTGCGAAAGCAAAATTTTTAGCCCCCTAAAGCCGTGTGTTGTGGCTTTGCGGTCTTTGCCTTGGCTGCGTTAACTCTCGTCAGTTACTAATAGAAAAAGTTTAGAAATACTTACTTCATAAATCAATAATGCATTGATGAAGCTGTCCATAATCGTAGGCGCAAAAGCGTTAAGGAAGACAAATGGATGGCGCTGTAGCGTCGTTCTAATACTTTGCCGTCAATGACAAAGGTGGTTAATAAGCTGTGTGTTGATTAATGTTGTTAATTATATAGCTTATTTCATACTACTATTATGTCTTGACGAGTAAGAGGGTCGCGGCGATGAGCGCAGAAGGATCTGGGCGACAGCCCGCCTGGAACCATCGCTGGTGCAGATCTTGGTGGTAGACGATCTCATACTCATCCTAAAGATGAGCGAATTTCGCTGAAGTCAGAAAGACCATGTTAGCGGTCTTACCCTCGAACATTTTCCTAGTCTTCCAATCTAAATAGAAATTGACCTCGTGAATTGCTTTTATGAGAGACAAATGACTGAAGTATTAATAGGAATGTTACTATATATAAAGAGAAGTTGCTCGATATCTTCATATGATCTCTTTTTTTTACAATCGAATTACTTTTATTAAATAAAGAACAATAATTGTAAAAATTAAAAAATACAGATAGCACCTTCAGAACTAGAAGACATTTTACGAAAACATCCGGCTGTAAAAGAAGCACTTGTAGTAGGTGTACCGCATCCAACTGATGGAGATCATGCTACTGCATTTATAGTTCCCAATAAAAAAGTCTCAGAAGATGAACTGGTACAGTATGTAGCAGGTTAGCATTTCATTTTTATTTAGCAATTATAAGTATTTTACATTTTTTTTTGTCCCCTTAAATAGGTAGGTTGTTGCTCAGCGTAACTCAAAAAACGGATAATTGTAGAGAGCTGAAATTTCATATTTCATTTAGTGTTAGAAGGGAACGTCAACAATAAGGATTTGGGTCAAAATCGGTCGAACAACTTAATGAATATTTTTTGTTTTTTTGTGATTCTATTGAAAACGGCTATAATATTCTTTTTAAACTGGTATGACTAAACCATAAAAAGAGCTACAATTTTTATTTGAAACGTCCAGCTATGACAGTGGGTTGCCACATTCCGAGTTTAAAGGAAAATCGGTTTACTGGAAGTCTTATAAGGTTTGCCTAATTATATTTCGGATGCACATATATGTTCATTTTCAGTTACATTTGAAGTTTGTAACTAGCTGGGTAATACACATATAAAAAAAAAAAAAAATCTATCAATCAAACCTGTGTAAATTAAGAGAAGCAATAAAAGAAAACGTCTGAGTATTTCACACTAGATTTTTTAATACTATAACTTTGTTTTGTTTATTGGACTTAAAAACTTTTACAAAATATGATTTTTAAAATTAAATGACAAAAAGTCTTAGTATAGTATGTATAAAACACTTTATTATAAGTATCGATAAGAAAAAGAATCCACAAAAAAGAAAATTTTTAGAAATGATGCACATCAATAGAAACAGAACATGTATCAATTTTAAAACAGATATTGCTGATCTTAATGCCATATACACGAATTTACTGAAATAATGACACCGCTTGTTTTCCTACACTGATGAAGTATAATATATAATCTGGTATTTTATCCAGATTATAGCATGCATATTTATTTTATTCCTGACCGGTTTCTGATTTTCATCCATCATCAATTTCGCGCAGAGTTCACTTCAACGCAATGAAACATAACCTGTTATCAAACTGTAACCTGCTGTGCTGTTCTAATCTGGTTGCAGGTGGAAAGTTCGATATTGTATAATAAAAGTGTTTTATATATCAGGTCTTTTTGTCATTTAATTTTAACCATCATATTTTGTAGATTGTTAATATTGTAATTGCTTTAGTTATGTTTAACTTAATGACAACCTTATAATAATTTGAAACAAGCAAAAATTTAGTTGGCTGGAACCAAAGAAGAAACTTTTTATTTTTAAAGTTTATTCGACGTCTCCGACACCTTTTGGTGTCCTTACTCAGGAACTGTTAGAGACGAATAGAGAGTTAAAAATCTCTATAGATGAAAAATAAAAAAGGTTTCTTCATTGACACCAGCCAATTAATTTTTTGCTTGTTTGATTAACAATGGCCAAACATAACTATTCTTTATATTAATAATTTTACTTTTTTTTTTTTAGAAAGAGTTTCTGAAACTAAACAATTGAGAGGTGGTGTAAGATTTGTGGAAGAAATTCCTTGTACACCCACTGGTAAACCAAAAAGAAATGTATTGAGAGATCAATTAATTGCGAGAAATAATTCTTCAAGTGAAATGTTAGTACATTAAACAAGTCATTCATTGCACTTGAAAATTTTGTGCATTGTGTCATTTAATCGAAAGTTTTTAAATTATATTATATTATTTATGAGTTTGACCAAAAATTTTTATGGTAGTTTCAAATTACCTGATTCTAAACTTTTTTTTTAACTGAAGGCTGAAACAACATAACTGTGATGGGAATCTTAATATAAAAAAAAAATAAAAAAATAAAAAAGTTAATTAAAATAAGAAAACTCATCATTAATTTTATTAACAAATCGAGAAACCAAAAATTAAGATATAAATCAAAATTACATTAATTAAAGTTATATTTATTACTTGAAGTATTCCAATTTGTTATTATAAAAGGGTGATTTATGAACTTATGATTATGTACATATCTTCACCAATGTTATGATCTTATACATATGTAGACATTATATTTTATCACTTTATTTGTATTTATTAACTTAGTAGTAATTATACACATTTTATATATATATATATATATGAAATTAATGGATTTCTTTGTATTAAAAATAATAAAGTTATTGTCACACTTGTTTTTAGAATGCGTTCTCGTTTTTGAAGAAACTATATCTTCCACAAAACAATTTCTTATTTGAAATAAAGTAGCAACAATGGTTTCAGAGAATTATATTTGTACTATTTATTACCATATTATATTTATACTATGCACTATATTAACTATATTATATTTATACCATGAGGATTTATTTTTCTACAAGTAATGTGCCATTACAAATATTACATGTAATTAAGTGCTTATTCTTGCAATTGTTAATATTTTATAAACTGGAATAAAAATTTTACTAAGCATTAGAACAAATCGCCTCAATATGGTTAGTCTAATAGTATTTACTATTTCAACAACAATAATGATAATTAATGATACTTAACAGAGTAATTTTCGTTTAAAACTTCATATGTATATACTCCAACAATATTATTTATCCAGCAAGCAACAGTACATCTTATAGAGTTACAACTTCTAACAGAATTGAATTATTTTATTCATAGATTTTAATAACAAAATTATTCACTTAGTTTATCACCTTGGAGAAGTTTTCATTTATTATTTTTAATTCTTATTTTATTTGATACATACATATTAATAGTACTAGATGTAGATGTAGCTTGTTGCAGGAGATTATTGCACTGTGACCTGAAAGATCTATTGTGCCTCCCCGGAGCCTTCTCCAATGCACAGCCGGTCTACAAGCAGTGTTCTCTAGCTGCAGACAACACTGCCCATCACCGTACAGTGAGTTGTAGAGGCCCCCAGGAAGAGAAAATCTAAGGGCAGCATGATGGAGTCGAACCCGGAACCTCCGCGTTGCTAGTCCAGCGCGCTACCATTAAGCTAATCCCTTCCTTCTCC
Source organism: Triatoma infestans (assembly GCA_011037195.1). Classification (NCBI taxonomy): domain Eukaryota; kingdom Metazoa; phylum Arthropoda; class Insecta; order Hemiptera; family Reduviidae; genus Triatoma; species Triatoma infestans. The sequence goes on from JAAEAF010001999.1 coordinate 22,676, forward strand.
CTTGGTTCTTGCCAATTAACTAGGGACGGAGATCCTATTTTGTGTACTGTGTTTGACCTTGTCTGTAAAGTGTAGAGTGTGGAGTACTACGAAGTGCATGGAGTTCTGAGCTGTGGTAACCCGTGTGGTCGCTACTCCCTATGTAACTGCATGCAACAGATATCTCTTGCAGGCTATTAATACTACTAACAACAAGAATAATACATTATACCATATATTAAAAAGCAACAATACAAATACCATATCATTCAGATATATCCATCATTACAGGTGAATTTATTTTTCTTATTTCTAAGCTATGCAGAAACTTGAGAAAAGTTCTACTAATTTCCGGCTTCAAAAGTATGTGGTAGTATTGATGTGGTTGTGGCTACGTTTTACCGGTGCACAATGATTATCAGATCACTAATTGAGCAAATCGTAAATAAATAAATCAGTTGTGACTTGTTATTTTGTACATGTGGATCGCATTTTGCACTTCTTTTAAACTCCAGGTGCAGGTAGGAGAAGCAGCTATCTTGTATCGTTGTAAATATTCAATACATGGTTCCATGACCTGGATAGTATTTGGGTCAGTATTGCAGTAACTGATAATAATTGAACCTCTACCAATTTTTTGCACAAATGGAAAAATGTTTTTTGTCTTACACCTTTGTCCGTCATTTGCCATTGTATTTCCCAGTCCGAAATGTTTCGATTCACTAGAGAATTCTTAATATAACTTTTAGGACATCGTGAGTATGAAATCTCCAAACTCATATCTCGGGATTCATGAAGATTTAGATCGGCTTCAGAAGTTTACTGACATCCAATTGTAAAATCGCCGACTTTGCCATCACACATATTGAAAAATACCTTGGCTGAATAACACATATGGATTCTCAACATTTCACCAATTAGCAATTGCAAAATGCTACATGGTGCAAAGTCTATTGCACAAGTGCTTGAACACGCTGGAGATGATACGGGTAAAGCTGATAAGACCTTAAGTTATTCCAGACGTTTATGTGAGAACAAAGATTTCCTTCTAATTAATTAAGTTATACGCTCTTCATGCACAGAAGTTTGCGTTGTAGGTTTCTACAGATAAACGTCGGTTAGGAAAATGCTCAGCGTAAAGCCTTCTTGCTTCAGCTCTATTACAGTTGGCGGCACTATTCACTAAGAACGAACTAATTAGCTCGCTATTATCTTCTAATTTTATTCGAATAGTAATTAACTAAGAAATGAGGGATTAGCTCAGTGTGGTAGCAACACGTACGTCCCACTCTAGTCCGGCAATGCTGACCTTAGATTTACTCTTCCTAGGAGCCTCTATATTAATAAAGCATTAAGTATTAATATTAATTATTTAGTTGTATTTACGCATTATTATTCTTTGTTTACTTAACTAAAGTCTACTTCATTATGGTTAAAGATATAACAGTAATAATATTAAAATTTATGGTTTTATTTCTACGCACATATGGCTGATTTGCGGACACACGTTGACATCAACTTTTTTTTCATTTCGATGAATAGAATATACCTACCAGACATAGCGGTCCACATCTAATTAGCACTCTATCAGAGCCCACTCTAAGGGCGGGCAACCCGGACATTTGTCCGGGGCGCCATTTTGGAGTGTGGGAAAAATATTTTTGTGCTAAATACTCAAATTTCACTAATCGATTTTTTCGTTCGCTAATAGTTTATAGTGCGTAGCGTATTAATATTGTTTATGTCTTGAAGCTAAAAATATTTTCTAACCCTAAGAAAAGATACTCGTCTGTAAATTGTTCTTCCAAATTTGAAATTGCCGCGCCTCACTACAAACATTTTTCTTATCCCTCCCACTCTTTAACAGTTTTTGGAATTTTTAAAAAATATTCTCTCTTCACTTCAGTATCAACGTTCTCAACGTTCACTCCTCTGCTACCCTAAAGGTATCTTTATCTGTCTTATTTTATCTTGTTGTCTATATCATTCTATTTAATTTGCTGTCGTCACTTCTGTTTTATAATTTCGTCTGGTAATATTTCTTTAATTTAAATTTTTCTTTCTTCTTTTTTATAAATCTATGAACTTTTCATAACTACTATAATTGTGCAAAAAGGTATTTTCTTCAATAAATTTTTACAGAGCTTCTGAAGAAGGGCACCAATGCTACCCGAAACGTAGAGCAACAAAGAAATTTTTTTTCTTAAAAAAACTCCTCTGGACATTGCCGTACAAAAATCTCATTCTAAAAATATTTACTTTATTATTGAAAAACTATCGCATTATTTGTAAAGGATGATGCTTGAACGTGTTTGAACAAGCATATATATTTCTCTAAACAGAATAGCATTAGCACGCAAACAGAGTGCTGCTTCAGCTTGCGTTTGAACATGCATCGACTTGCTGAAAAAAATATATACCTGCTGGTAAAAAGTTTGGACAACCTAGAATAAAAGTGTTATATTTATTTTTGTTAATTGAATGATTTGTTATGTATGAAATAAAATGTCAGCAATTCAAAAATGTTGTATTTAATCTGTATACAATAATATAAGCTATAACAAATTCATTACAAAGTGTAAATCTTTCCCAAAAATAAATTTCGACTAAACGGCTTTTTCATCAAAGTGACCACCTCTCCGCTTAATTACTTCTCTTATAATTGTAGGCATTCTCTCAATCAATTTATTGATTGTTTCGAATTCAATATTACTCCACACACTGTACAGTATCTGCCACAGAGCATTTGGAGAATTAAGGCACTTGATACGAACTTTTCCATCTAGCTCGTCCCACAAAAGTTCAATTGGGTTGAAGACCGGGGATTGCGACGGCCAGATCATTTTGACAAATATTTTTTCATCCTCTTTTCCCTTAAGTTATTGTCTACATAATTTGGAAGTATGTTTAGGGTCACTGTCCTGTTGCATAATGATTTGTTCCCCAATCAATCGCTGACCGCAGCAGGGTAAGACGTGGTTTTCAGAAATGCTTTTATAATTTTCTTTTTTTATTATCCCGTCATTACGGACGAGATCACCTTTTCCATAGCCTGAAAAGCATCCCCTAACCATGACCGAGCCCTCTCTGTGCAAACGGTGGGTATTATGCATTGTGGATGTAGTTGTTCTGAGCTGAAAGGTTCTTCCAACCTTTCACTGTGACGTCTTTGTATTTCAAGCCCACTCAGAACGTTTCTTCTTGTTTGCCCCCTTTAATAATGGTTTTAGCGTTGCAATTCTTCGCTTGACGAAGTCGCCTTTGAACAGTTGAGACAGAAATTGGCCTCGAACTTGTTTTAATAACTTCCCCTCTGATTTTTAAAGTTGTAAGTCGTCCGTTTCTTTTACTTCATAAAATAATGAACTTATCCTCATCTGAGGTTGTTAATTTTGGGCTCCCGGAGCGGTGTCCTTCATGGTCACCATATTTTTTAAACCGTTTGATAGCACGGTGAACACCATTTTTTGAAATTTTAAGTTCAGCCGTTAGTTTTCGTTCTGATTTCCCTATTTTATGTAAAGTACAAATGGCACTTCTGGTAGCAACACTCAGTTCTTTAACTTTGCCCATTTTGTATTAATTCGAAAGAGGAAAAATCAACGTTGCAATAAGATGTACTCGTAAACCGTGAAGATATACATAGTAAACGCAAAAAGATATCCACGTAAACCGTGAAGCTCAAGGAGTGAACTAATCCCAATTAAATAAAATAAAATAAAAAGTAAGGAAATAATGATTTGTTGACAAACAATACAAAGTCCTAATCTGTAAATAGAATCAATTAAATTATTCTCTATGAATTACTAACAAATCCAAGAGGTAAATTGTTTCTCAAATGGCAAAGTGTATACTATGTTAGATTGGATGGGGGAGGGCCACGCCTCATTCCGCTGCGACCTTCATTGAGAGGTCTATTGTGTATCCCCTGGCTATGACATCCCTCAGCTTCGCCCTCTTAATTAGGCGTAGCAAAGCTGAAAGTGGCTCCGTCATGAAGCTCGTGGCTTCGGGATTGCTAGTCCCCAGTTGAAGAAACCTTGTCCTCGCCAGGCCGGCATACACACAAAGGATGTGTGCGGGGTTTCCTCCTCGGCCCTGCAGAAACGGCATAACGGTTATGCTAGAAGTGAATGGTGTATGTGCCTATTCAGCCGTAAAGCCCTGATAGTAGACCCACTATTGTAGTAGATCCCTAATGAATGTAGGTAAATGTCTTAACAAAGAATTTAGCCTGCCTCTGTCCTGGCGTTCTTTCCCATCATCGCAGATGCTGGTCTTCTATCCATTCCTTGATAGAAGCGTGAATGAGGCTGCTGGGCAACCGCAGAAGGGCTCCGGGCCTATAAAGGTATCCTAATTATGTTAATAAAATATTTATTTTAAAATGTGCTCTTTTAATGGGGGAGGTAATATGCACAAATCACGTTACTGGAAAATTCTTATTACAATGTAACTATATTTTTCTTTAAAGAATTTTAGTAAATCACTAAATTTTTTTACTGATCTCAAACTTCTGATAGGTAGTGTATAGGAAGGGGCGGCAATTTGTGTTTTTGTCCGGGGCGACGTAATCGCTAGAGCGAGCGCTGCAACTAGCGATAGAAGTGCGAAGGCTTATCTTTGCAAACAAATTGAGAACAAAAACAGTTAATTAATTCAATTTGCCAGAATTTACTTTTTGGATTGCACAGACGGCAAAATCCATCCGACAGTGCGAATTTACTAAATTTTTTTTATTTTTTCGTGATTTTCTCAAAATTGGCTGCAACGATTTTCTTTAAACATTGAATACATATAAATTCTTATCACTTTTATTTGCCACATTTTTCTGGAGGAACAATAGCAATATACTTTTCTCTAAAGTATCGCTAAAATAACTGATCAGCAATATGCTTTTCTCTAAAGTACCACTAAAATAACTGATGGCTGATGAAGTCCCGAAAATAAAACTTTTGAAACAAACAAATAATGCGAAAAATAAGATTCAAATAAAGGTTGTACAAGAAAAAATTATGTTCCTAATCAAAATGATGCTCTGTTGACAAAGACTGCATTTTCCCTCGTAGTCTAGATTTGACATCCCTAAATTTATTTAGTCTACTGCCGCGATTTAGGAAAAAGAAATCTGGTATAAAACAATCACCCTTCATTTCATTATTGTGTAATTCATTTGCAAATAAACGGTTAGTGGACATGTATTACAGATAAATAAAGGAGGTGAGGATTATACTATTTACCTAAATAAGATTGCATTGTATGATATAAAGCTCTCTTTCAATCCTGGAGCAATACTTGTGACGGCAATTTGCAGGACAATTCAAGTCTCGGGGATAGAACACCCTTCACAATTATTTGGAAGAATATTTTAAATCGGTATTAAATATAATAAATACATGTAACTTAATAAGAGAGAAAATAACTTAATTAATTTTAGAGTCACAATTAGCCCTCTTTAACAAATAATTGAATAATTAATAAAAGACAAAAAAAGATAGAGCTAAGGAACAAATATAAATTTTTTCTTTTTTCTAACTGCTTTAAGAATGTAATTGTTGTAGATGAAGTTTATACTAAAAAATTAGGAGTGTATTCTTATAAAACAAAAAAAAAAAAATTTAAATTTTACATTTTAGTTGAAATAAAAAAAGAAAAATAGTTAAAAACGAATAAAATTAACGTTTCTAATTCACCGCCAGGTAACAGCACTTACTTAATCTAGAATTTGTAGTAGTTCAAATAATTGCCGCTAGAAAGCATAAGCTTCTAGATATACAGAATTGTAGTTCCAAAATTAGCCACGCGATCACAGCGCCATCCTCTGATGTAAACATTTTTCAATAGTTTAAAGTGCGTCTCTTACGACTGGACGGGGAAGTGGTTAGGGTAATGGACTCCCGAAACTTTTTTGAAAGTAGTGACACCTAGTGACAAACTATATAACCATAAATAAAATTGATTCTCAGTAGGTGTTGTTATCTGGTGGCCATTTTTATAACTACAAATATACTAACTTCAATTAGTTACTTTATTAATTAGAAAACAAAACAAATCTGGTGTTAAACACTCTCACAAATTCTCTTACTCCAGTTTTCAAAATTGTAAGCGACAAAATTTATAGTTAGTATACAAATTTAATAAAATTCGTCGGTGTTTTTATGGAGAAAATCACAAAACCTGAAAAAATTACTTAGATGTACATACATTATAATTGGAAAAAAAAAAGCGTACACTTCATTTTTATAAATGAATATATTAATATATATTAATAAAATCCAAATATTTATTTATCTTTTTTCTACATTATATTTCTTTCGCAAGCTATTAAGATAATTCTTGGCACATTATTTGCCAAGATATTTTTCTGGAATAATGCTTGATATGATATTTTTCCGTCCTTTCTTTTTCATGAGAGGATTCAGATTTTTTACATTTGTTTTTCAGCTAGAAGCTACAGAGGGCTGCGAATATTAATATTATCGTATGTAATAACTTAGATACAATGTTAAAATGAGAAAGTTAAGACTATTGATAGATTCAAATAGGAATCCATGCTATATATTCATTATTTTTATAAGCATTTATATGTAACTACCAACTTACAGTTCAAGAACTTTTATCCAAATCTTGTCAATAAAATTTACGGGTTAATTTCATTTGTTAGTATTTGATATATTTTTGAAAGCAGCTTCAAAATCTCTTGAAATGGCTGGTCCAATTGCTTGAAACATTTCTTGAGAAATTTCATTCAATATTTATTTATTTATTGCCTAAAGAAACTATACATTTCTATAGCGAGAAATTGACCTCTGCTGAAAGCTGAACAGAAAATACAAACGTTACAAGAAGAAACATTACAGCTTAAGCTTCAATGTAATAAAATAATATTAAATACTTGATTAATAAAGTAGACAGTCACAATGATTTAAATAGACTTTATTCATTTATACAAATTATTTTAGGGAAGGAGCTTGAGGGATCTCCTCATGGGTATTAAATAATACCTTCACAAACCTATGTATATCTTTCCTCCAAAGCCTCAGAGATAATATAAAATAAGTAGTTTAACTTTTCTTTATTTTCTATATCTAGTAAGTTAGCTTGTGAAGGTAAATACCATAGCTTGTGAAGGTATAGCCATAAGAGCTTGTGAAGGTAAATACCTATTTAACAACCTCCTTCTCAAACATTTATAATAAGAGCATTCCAAAATAAAGTGCATAATATTGTCATTTTTGCCCACCGCATAAGTAAAGCAACTCTTTTAGGATCAAATAAATGGGCTATTCCATTATAAAAACTCCTGGGGTGACGATCACTAGCTACTCTAATTTGAGCAATCAATCTGGTTTTAATGATATTGCACCAGCATAACCTAAAGCATTAACCTAATGTTTACATATGAACTACCATTCATATGGCCAAGGGACATATTAATCTATAGTGGATGTCATATATATATTTTTTTTTAATTTAAGGCGTCTCAACATCTATGGTCATTTGCGCCCGGAGCCTTCCCAGTGCACGGCCGACCTCCGGACAGTGTTCTCCCGTTACAGACAACATTGACCATCACGGACAGTGAGCTGTAGGGGCTCCTAGGAAGAGAGATCTAAGTAGCATGGCTGGATTCGAACTCGTGATCTCTGCGTTAATGATTTGGATGTTATATGAAGAGTTAAGTACTTCATTGGTGTCAGTTTAGAGAATTTTTTTTAAAGTTATTAGAGACCACGACCGCATGCTGCGCCACCCAGATGTCCTGCGCTCCTATAGAATAAAGCATTTCTCTCACAAGAGCCACTCAGTTAAAGGAATCTCAGAACCATCCGAAAGCTTCACAATTCTTCTATAGCATATCTTCAGAGGTAAGCTGCTTTACATCGATAAAATCTTCAGCCAGAATCTTATAGATTTATTAAAAATCTTGGTTTTCACTTGCCATCATTCAACTTCCAGCGAACGAAACTATTGGGGACTTGTCGTGGCAGATTTAAGAGCTACTTTAAGAATATCAATTGGAACCGATCGACTGTAGTGAAGCAGTTCAAGCCCCAATTTTTCAACTGATCCCAAACTTTTTATCGGTAGTGTATATATTCTTAAGGGGCGGCAATTTGTTTTTTTGTCCGGGGCGACGTAACCGCTAGAGCGGGCGGTGACTCTATATGAACATCAGTGTGATAGAGCTATTGATTTTTTTTTTTTATAAAAGTAATCTTACTGTTTTAGCTTGAGGAAATTGTTTACTTTTATTTTGGCGGAAAATATTCCATTTACTTTAATTAAAAAACGTTTTGCGGATGTCAAATGTTCTTCCATATTTACTGTAACTGTACTGACATTCTTTAAAGAACCCATCATTATTGCTAATTTAGAGGAAGCCTAATGTTTTATTGTTATAAAAATTTTCGGAGAATAAGAAATTAAAAGGTGCACTTTCATGTACGCACGCTACTATAGCAAAAATTACATTATTCTATAATTAATTGTAGAACAACCACATCCAGAAATTTAGTCTATTTGCCATTTTTACTTTCTCTTATTCCTAGTAAGAGGAAGTATTGTAATAGTGTCAAATTTTCGATATCGAGTTTTCGCCGGAAATATCCGTTTTGATGTCCCCTGAGTCCCAAAAAGTGGTTTTTAGTAAATGATCTGTGGGCGTATGTATGTGAACAGGATAGCTCAAAAACGAAAAAACGCAGAAAGTTCAAACTTGATATTCCGTTTGGGTATCACTATGGGATCCGACAGTAGGTCAGCGGACAAAATTCCTCAACCGGAAGTACTAATTTACTGAATGGTTATTTCACTTTTTTACAATTATCTCCAAAATGGCTCCAACGATTTTCTTTATACTTGGTATATCAACTGCTTATACAAAGACCTACAATTTTTATTTGAAACATCTCTTCCAGAAAATGCATTTAAGGGCACTTTTAGGGGAGGGGGCTACCCAGCCCGTTGAGTTGACCTCTAAAGTGCTATTTCTAGCACACAATTCTATCAGCTAAATAATATTAATTAGAATTAAATATGTTGCTGAAATTTCGAGTTTGAAGAAAATCAGAAAACCGGAAGTGCGTTTTTACTGAAAATTTTTTAGTTTTCTTCAAAATTGTTATATCAACTACACATACAAAGATTTACAACTTTTATTTAAAACATTTCTCCGAAAAGATTCATTTTAGGGTACTTTTGGGGGAGGGGTGGGGTTATTTTTTTCTCAAAAGTGCTATCATAGTTGATTATACAATTGTATCATCCAAACAGAATTAATTAGAAATAAATAGATGGCCGAAATTCCGAGTTTCAAGAAAATTAGTAAAACGGAAGCGCGCTTTTACTGAACATTTTATTCAGTTTTCGATGAACTCCAAGGAATTTCATCCAATTTGGTACACAAACTATAAAATTTGTCAATTAGGTACAATTTTGAAAACTGGAGTAGAAGAAAGTTCTGTGAGTGTTTCACACCAGATTTTTTTATATGTGAAAGGGTTGGAATAAAAAATTAAAATTGATTAATTACATTATATTTGATATATACAAAGCATGGTTACAAAATTTTAAAACTTAAAAACTGTACTATGTACAAGTAATACTTTATTAAATATCCAATAAGATAAAAAGGAAAACTTATAAACTATCTCCATGGTAGTCTTATAAACTGTCTGTACAATTGTCATAGCAAGGCATAATCACATTTCAATAACATAATTTGGATGAACAACGAGTAATGGATCATTATCTTCTTCCTCATCTTCACCGTCCGCCTCTGTAGTAGTTGTTTGCGATAAAGATATTATAACATGATCCTAAAATGATAATCTATTAATTCTGCTAATCGATCAAATTGAATACTTGATACAATAGTATATACTCAATAAATAATCATTAGACCTCGATTTTTTTCAAAATGGAACAAAGGATTTTTATAAATATATATGCTTCGAATAAAAGATGAAGCCAATTAATAAGTACGTTTAATAAATTTTAAAAGGATTAAGAATATTCAAGATTTGATGATTTGCGAACTAGGACATACTTTTTAAAATTTCTAAAAAGATTGAATTACTCCATTGAAAAATTTCCGCGTCAATCGTGACTTCTTTAACTATAAAGCGATAACAAAAAAGGATAAGCAAGATATGTAGGGGTAGTTTTGAAGTGCTTTCCAAAATACAATCATTTTTTTCTACATCGGCTATTCAGGCATTCTGGTTGTGCGCCTAGTATAGAGTGAATTTTCTTCACTTGAAGATTTGATAAGAACTTTAGTTCGTATATTTATTATTAACCAGAAAAAGTGTTTCTATTCAATAACAATTTTATGGAAAAATCCTGACTTACTGGGGCCTCAGGTTGTTTTTATTGAAATTACGTTGATTGTTCTTTGTGGGGGGTGGGGGGATCTTAGTGATCTGAATAAATCTTTTACCAAACAATAATCTAATCCTGTAAAAAAAAGAGAAGAAATAACGAGCTTTAGCAGAATTCTAAAACCAATAAAAACGAAGTTAACACAGAACACTAATGGAAAACTAGGGCCATATAAATTTTAGGTAGGTGCGCTGATTCATTGCTGATAAATGCTGTATAGATTCATTATTTACATATCTGGCATTTTTATAACTATAGGTGCATTCGTTACAATTATAATCATAATAATAATAATAATAATAATAAAATAACTAATTTTTTTCCGAAAAGACCGTTCCACTCTACAACTACTCTGTTAAGAATTTATCTATGCCAAGTTCCATATAATTACTGAAAATGCATGCTACGACGGATGAAATACCAGATGTTATCCAGCATTACGTACCCATTCACATATTCAACAATTACTGAAGAATTTAGAATTATTTATATCACTAAATATCTGTAAAAAAAAATTTGTCTACTTACATGATAAATTAACCTGTCCAAGACTTTTTCAATAAGCGATTTCTTTTCAACAAGTTCTGCTTCTGTTTCTATTAAATGTGATACTTGCTCAAGGTACCAACTCACTACATCACTCTTCCTAACTCCCGCTTCTTTAACAAAGTATAAATTAAAATTTAAATACATAAATAAATAAATTAAATAAAAATATTAAATATGTTAATTGCAATTATATTAGATATAGAAAATTACTACTAAGTCTGTACAAATTTAATAATTCAAAACATCCAAAAGATGGATTAAAGGGTTTAATCAAAGGGATTTTCCCTTTCATCAGTTTACAACTCTCCTTACTTTTTAAGGCAAAAATATCTCTTCTTTTAAATTTCGATTCTTGGCATTGATTCCGGCCATTCGGTCAGATTGAATAAATTCGTTTTAAGCACTAATATATGATTTGATTCTGTACAAGAATACTGGAAGTGCTCAAAGAATGCAACCGAAATTCATGAAATTACCGTTAATAAAAGTGATAATTCTATTTTAGAAATATAATTTTTTATTACCAATTGCTATGATCTTTCAAGTCACCGTACAATATCCCCTCTAACAATTTACCCTACAAGTTGCTAAGAATATCTTATTTGTTGATATGACTGTTAAAAAGAATAAGAGATAGTAAAAAATTAAGAATACCAAATTGATATTATTCATTATATTAAATGATTAATTCGATAGCATTCATTCTTTGAAATATCGTCTTCAATCACTTATAAAAATTCTCTTTTTAGTATTTAAAAACCTTAGTGTCATTGTTTAAGCTGTGTGATTAAGCTACTAACTTTCACTTTCTTCAGATCTCATAAATGAAACCAACATATTAGATAATGATTTGTAATTTTCAAATGAAAGTGTTAATTTCTTCTTAACTAGACCTGGTTCTTCTATTTCAGACTGTTCACTATGTTCGGCAACTGAAATGAGATTAATATAATGAAAAAACAAACAAAAAGAAAGAATAGTTTGAAACAAAGGTTTCTACAAATGAATGAAATAAAGTAATAATCAACAGCTTGGATTAAGAACTTCACCATGCGCTTATTATTGCTTCTATTAATAAGAAAATTAAGTTTTTCATGTGGGAATCATAGCAATTTGTTAAAGAGAAAATCATATAACAAAGAATTTTTTTTTAAAACAAGTAAGAAGTATTGCTGGAATTTTATGATCTTAGAAGTCGTAGAAGACTAATAAACATTTGAGTGATGTAATTTTTAAACCATTAAAACTTAATTTATAATAAATAGGAACAGTTAAATACCACTGATAAAAAACTTACCAACGTTCCCATTAATACCGTTTACTACTGACTCAGAAGTTTCTGTTTCTTCATTATCGTCTCCCAAATGAATATCAGGCTGTTCAACTCTTATAATAGATTTATTAAGAAGATTATAAGCTTCAATAACATGTCTTGGGAGCACCTAACATTAAAGACATATGTTTATCTATTTTAGGTAAGTAACTTAAGGTAACTAAATTACTATTATTATAATAATAACATTAGTAAATAAATATTATATTTCCAAATTTACCTCATCAACACATTCCATCTTGGCCATAGCTTCAGAGAGACGTATTAAACTTTCAAGTTGTCTTACTGTAACTCTCCAGGTAGACTTCAGACCAGAACCACCATCTCGTTGTCTCAAATTGGTATACATTTCTACCAGCACTTTGGCAGCATCCTAAAATAAGGCATTTTACTATGAAGTAAGTAATACTTAACAAAGAAGCTCAATGCGATAAATAGATAGGGGATATTGTACTGCGACCTCGCAAGAGTATTACGACAAAGAAACTCTTTGGATTGCGTTAAAGAGGATGAAAATCTCTTTAATTTGAAAGTTACGATCGGTCACTTGTAAGAATAAGGCGTAGTTCGTAGCGATTGTTTACTCAAAAATTCAGAGCTAAATCATTTCTCTTCAGACTTGAATCCAGAAATCTAGCCTCAATAAACTCTGTCCAATTAACTGGTATTGTGAAATCTAATTTTTTAAATGTATTCTTATTTTGTCGAAAACAAAGTATAGTCGGTTTAAACGATGCCGTTTTTTTCATAGAACTTTTAATTTGAGTGGTACAGCAACAATAGCTTGCGGTAATTCAAGTTCTAAGATAAAAGGCTTCATTTAATCGGTTTTTTAATCTTAATGATTTGATGAAAATAATTACCTCACTTATAATAGGTTTAAATTGTCTCGCGAAAGTTATGTATTTCAAGACTTCTTCTCTGGTGTATATTGTATCAACGTCATCTTCTACATTATTGTGCAGATTCACAATCTTTCTAGCAATAGCATAATCTATCACCTACAAAATATTTATCCTGTTAAGTTTCTTAGTGAAAATACATTCAATTAGAGGAATAATATCACAATTTTATAAAAATGGAGAGTTTCATAATCTGGCTTACTTCATTGCATTCATCTATAAGAACGAAGAACAAATCGAATCTGGACATAATTGGTGCGGACAAGGTAATATTTTGTTGTAATGATTTTGTCCTGTCATAATGTCCTCCAACGGGATTGGCAGCTGCTAATATGGAAGTGCGTGCATTTAATGTTGCTCTTACACCGGCCTAAAAAAATTATACTTAATACTTTTCTAGATAAAATTTTATTAAACTAATAAAAATTTGTTAACTAACCTACCTTGGCTAAAGAAATGGTTTGCTGTTCCATAGCTTCATGTATAGCTACCTGATCATGAGGATCCATTTTATCAAATTCGTCAATGCAACATACACCATTATCGGCCAACATAAGCGCACCTGCTTCAATAACAAAATCTGGAGAGTCTTCATCGCGAACTACAGCTGCTGTTAGACCAGCTGCAGATGAAGCTTTTCCAGAAGTGTATACAGCTCGAGGAGACATGTCAGCAATCTAAGCAGTTAATTTCTTTGGATTTACACCATGAAAGTAACGGCATAATTAAAATCTTCTTATAAATTAGCATCATTTTTTACCAATTTTAAAAGCTGTGATTTAGCGGTACTTGGATCACCCACAATGCAACAGTTTATATCTCCTCTGAGAGTAGTCCCTTCTGTTGTAACTTTTGGCACCCCACCGAATAACATAAGTAACACTCCTATAAACAAACAAAAAATGTCCTCATTTCGTTTTTTAGAACTTGAATTGAAATATATAGCTTTTTAGAGATATGATTACCCTTTTTAACTTGTTCACAGCCATGAATAGAAGCAAATAAACATTTAGTTAGATTGTTATATAAATCCTTATCTTGATTCATATCATAAATTTTCTTCCATTCAGCTTCACTCATATTCTTTCTCATAACTTCCGGTGTAACTTCTTCCATCAACAAATCTCCATTTCCTCCAAACTGGTGAAATTTGGAATATAAATAATTTCAACACTGTCGTTAAATTAGTGATGAATAACCACAAAATATTTGCTCTGTAGATAGAAAAATTTGCACTCACCCGTGGACTAGTAGGAGTTACACTGCAGGACATAAAAGCTAACTTATAATTCAGATCTCTTACACCTAAAGCTTTCAAGCCGCGCACTCCTTCGTTATTACTTTCTCCTAGAAAAAGTGAAAATAACAAGATAAATGTTATGATGTTCATAATTAATATTCTGGAGAAAAAGAAGTGTTTCTCCAACTTCTTTTGTTAAAGTAGCAGAATAGCGCCAGGATGTGAACAGGCCCAATAAAACTAACCAAATTTATGATGTGATGCAGTTTCAGCTTTGGCACCAGGGAATGAAATGGAGCCTACATCTGGAATTACGATAAGAGTACCAGTGAAATCATAGCGATCGCCCGCTTGGACAAGTTCAACAACTTCTCCTCTTAAGATAACTTCAACACTGGAATTGAGTATTTCAATTATCAAATTGACAAGATTGTCATAAAGGTGTATGGTTTTTAATGTGGAATAGTACTTTAGTAATATACCTTCTTGGGATACAACCTCTAGGTAATTCTGCTTGAGTCTCTTGAATTCTTACTTTCTGAAAATCTACAAATTTTGATTTATCAATATCCAACATAAATCTTCTTCTGTTCTGGCAAGCACTATTTCTACATATTGTAGGCTGGGTGAACTGAAAATTCCAAATTACAATCATATCACCAAGTCCCAATGAATGAAATACATAAGTTACAAATTCTCAGGAATTAAGAATTAGGTACCTTAAACTGTTGTTCAACATCTTTAATAACTGTGTTGCAATCTAAACAGGTAAAAGTTCCAGAAACAAGTTCTGGATGAACCGGATGTGTTCTGACAACTTGCCCCGAAATTCTGACAAGAGTCCCTAACTTTGTGGTAGTTAATTCTCGAATTTTATGCCGGGTAGGTACATCTGTCAGGCCAACATAGAACTCTTTGTCTAAATTACCACTAGTCTGGCCATCAGATCCATGGTCCTTCACGAAGTTCATAACCGCTCGGCAAAGATATGGATAAATTCTGCCCATTTCAAAATATATTCAATGTAACATTAGAAATTTACTTAAAATAATATAACATCTATAAAACAAGACTCAATAACATTATTTGGGAAGGGGATTCAAATGATGACTGAACGCCACAAAACATAGAAGCAAAACTAAGGCAGTATAAATTAAATCAATATAAGCTAACTCTGAAAGTTAAATAAAATACTCTGAAAGTAAAATAAAATTGAAGAGATATCTCTTTATTCATATCAGTCTCCTGATCAATCTCAAAACTGTAAGAGAAACTAACCGAAAGTATTCTTCTATAATTGCAGTAGCCAAATTTTGGTTATGTTTTTCTATATCTTCAAAACTGACTTCTAATGTACATCGCTCTAACGATTGTAATTCTCGGGCAGCACCTAAATACTTTATATCACCATCCTCGCGAAACCTATGTGAACATGTAATAATTATTTGAGAAATTATTTTAACTTTCTACAGTTCAAGAATGTTATATTCAACAGATAGAAAACATTACTCACTCTTCAAGAAAATCTTGAAATAGCTTTTGACACCTAACACCCACTTCATCTTTCATCTTAATCTGCCCATCTTGAGGACCGGCCACATCCATTTTCAAATGTAATTTCTAGATTAATTTAAATAATAAGATACTACTATAAGCACTTTTGGCACACAACACAAGGACCCACAAACCGCCAATTACTGAAGTGCTCCCGCTATTTTTCTCAGGACTACCAACTTTAGTAATTTTTCATTCACAAATTATGATCATAAGAAATTATGATATTATTTTGTTGTGTTAAAATACAAATAATATCCTTTAAAATAATTTTTTCTACCACACTTTGGCATTTACCAATGGAGAAGCATCCATACCATTTTATTAGCGGTTGTTCCACTTAAGGAAACACATTTGCATTAGTTATATTTTAATTATAATTTAACCTCAGTTGTATGGAAGTTAAACTTATACAGCTTAAAATCCATCTTAATCTTGTTGCATCCATCTTAATCCATCGAAGTATTTGCAATTCTGAAATTTATTGAAAATGAAATAAATTCTTTAAAGTAAAAAGCTCTTAGGTAATTGATATACATAAACATGCCCCCTCACTATCCATTTTGCAACAAGAGTGCACAATTTATCAATGCGTAAATTTTCACCCAAATCTAACCTTACTGCAGATATATTTAGTTCAAAGACGAGTGATAACCGTTGATAAGTGTCCCATTCTGGTTATGTGCACCCAATCTCTGACTTACGTTTGCAGAACTCATTCACTATTCCTCATCCACGAGTATACTTAGAGAAGCGTTTCTATGAATTATTAACTAATTCAAAAGCAAGATATAAAATTCCGAAATAAATTGAAAAAATATATTTTAAAAAAAATCACTCTGGTGAAGTTGTTAGCCAAACAATATATGGGGAAATAAAAATATCTCATCGACCACCAGGAAAACTAGAATCGCTGGTGAAGAGAGATGACTTCTACTTGATGTAAAAAAAAAAAAATTAAACAATTAGCTTAGAATTATGAATCATTGTTAGATCATATGATCGGGTCCGCAATATAGGTAACATTACGATTTTATCCT
Source organism: Triatoma infestans (assembly GCA_011037195.1). Lineage (NCBI taxonomy): Eukaryota > Metazoa > Arthropoda > Insecta > Hemiptera > Reduviidae > Triatoma > Triatoma infestans. Next base: position 39,659 of record JAAEAF010001999.1, read on the forward strand.
TCGTAGCATGCTTCATTTTGTTGGTTTTGACCGGGTTCGGATTTTCATCCGTTCTTAGAATAAGGCTATCTGTCAAGTTCGTGTAGAGAGTTGACTAATTGAATGGTGTGTGATAGAAACAAAAAATAATTTTTCTAAAAATGGCTGTAAGATTGCATTACCAAGAGGGAAGTGAAAATTGAAATAAATTTGAGCTCCTATGGCGGTCTGAACTATTAATAAATATCGTGATAATTCATAATTTAAAAAAAGATCATTTCACATTACGTATGGAGATATCTTGTGACAGGTTTTGTAAACATCAAGGACGTAATTCATAGCTTTAGAGGCCTCTAGTGGCGATTTTTATAACTATAATAGACCGTAGTTTCTTGCTACGTTCTGTTATCTGTCGGTGAATTATTCTAACATTTCCTCTCTAATAGTTTTTTACTTTTTCTTATTGCTGGTAAGTTCAAACTTGATGTTTCATTTAAGTTCTGTCAGGGTATCCCATAATAAGATTAATTAATTTTTGTAATTAATTAATTTAATAAGAAGAATTCTATTGATTTGATCAGATAGATTCTACCAAATAAAAAAGAACTTGGAAGTGGAAAGCGGAAAAAGAAAACACCTATTAAACTTAATTTATGCTTATCTTTCCTTTACTGAAGCAGTGACCGGACCCAACATAAGTAAATGGCTAGAAGATGAAGCGATCACTTAAAAAAAATTAAGTTTGGTTATTAGTTATCCAAGAAGAAGCTGCAAACCATAAATCTTTTCAAAATTAAGATCTTGTGAAACCTTGGAGAAAGAAGATGGAAGATTTAGAATGAGACTTCTACTAAAAGGTTGTAAACAGAAATATGGAACAGATTACGAAGAAACTGTCTCCTTTGCCAGTGCCAGTTACATAAAAATCATTTTTAGTTTAACTGCTTTAGGAGGCTACCATATGATGAAATTTGACATTAAAATAGCATTCGTTTTGCGGAAATCTCGAAGAGGATATTTTCATGTAGATGCGAGGAGCATTCATGGACTGAATGAAGCGTCTATGGGCTGAAACAACTGATAAGAAATTGTGGACGGGGGCCCACAAAATCCATCCAAATTGATTAACTAGAGGAAATCGATACTTGGCTGAGATCGAGTATGGACTATTGATTGGGGAAGGATGAGGGAAAATGAGAGGGTTGGCATTGTTATCTTTAGCGTACTGTGTGTTTTGCTATGTATAAAAAAGTATATCTGTGTGTTTTAACTGTGTTTGTATTTGTTGTCCATGACTAATAAAATAATAGTGTGTTCTCAGTATTTGTGTTCCTTTTCTTTCTTTTATTAACTCTAATAATTGTGTTTTGTGCTACTGTTATTTTTTTTAACAGAACATCTCTAAAATGGAATGAATGCTTCACGTAATTCTTAAAATGAGAAGATTTAAAAGCCATAAAATCAGAACATTGTGTTTTAATAAATGAAGACCATCCAATCATACTTACTTTATATGTGGATGACGGATTACTTGTCGGAACAGATAAAGAAAAACTAAAAAGAAAAAACTTTAATTGAAGTAATTACGTCTATTAAAGTGAACATAAATTTAGACATGAAAGATCAATTAAATAATTAAAAATGGTACACTGAATCGTAAATGTAAACACATTGATTCCAGTAAACTATTTTGTACTGTCCTCCAGAAAATATAAAAGCAGATATCTTTACTATACCATTATCTACTCGAAAATTGAAACACATTAAAAATTATCTGGTAAATGAAGTTTACAATTTTCATTATATTTTGCTTGGCTATATACTTTATTTAAAAATGTTAGTATTCAAAATATTTTGAAAAAAATTTGTATAAAAATTAAACAATGAAAGGGGTATGTGAGGATAATAATTGTGTAATTTTTATATAGATATTGAATTTGAAATATGGCGGAATGTATGATGCAATCATCATCGTCCAACCACTGACTTTGGATGTACGTATATCTTGTATAGAAAACTTGTAATCTTCTTGTGTGTTTAATGCGCACTGATGAGAAACGCTTAAGGGAAGGGATTAGCTCAGTGGTAGCGCGCTGGACTAGCAACGCGGAGATCACGGGTTCGAATCCAGCCGTGCTCCCCTTACATTTTCTCTTCCTAGGCGCTCTCTACAGCTCACTGTCTGGCGATGGATAGTGCTGTCTGTAACGAGAGAACACTGTCCGGAGGCCGACAGTGCACTGAGAAGGCTCCGGGCGTAAATGACCGCAGATGTTGAGACGCCTTAAATAATAATAATAATAATAATAATAAATAATGAGAAACGCTTCTGATTGTGTCAAGAAAAGAGGTTTATACCAAGTTTCTCCTAATTAATGCCAGACATTAACGCTTATGGTGTCGGATTTTATTGCACCCTCACGGAAATAGACTGGGCAGCAACTTTAATACGAGAAGTGGCAGCTGTTAGCGAATCTTTGCAGAACCTTTCTCACTCTCTAACGTAAAGAAAGTAGTGTTCCCGCCACTGCCACTTTGATAGCCATTAAGTCAATGAAAGTTCAGGAAGGACAGTTGGTACCTCTGTGGCAAAAACGGCTAGCGAATGAGAGAAGAGGGCCACATTAGCCCTACTGTGGGTCATGGCTACTGAAACAAGAAAGAGCAGATAAGTTGGTTCTCACATCACATCGATGTTAAAATCTCTCATGACGGCGTTAAAAAGAAGTATTTGGATGGGACTGCAATATAGTAGTTTCCTCCAAACTACCAAAGAGCATTGCAGAGCTTTAGGATGGGAACTAACCACGATTACCTACAAAAGAAACTGTATCGACTGTGCGGTTCCCCTCACTATACCCTACTGTGCGGTTCCCCTTACTATACCGTATGTGGAAAGGAGGACATACACGATGAACACTTCTAAACTAAACGATATGCCTTCAAGAGGCTCATTCGAGGTTTTAATGGTTGGCGCGTAATCGATAGCGCTATGCAACTAAGTATGGGCATTGGTTGCATCATCAAAAATACACACTCCCACACACAAATAAGTAACAGTACAGTCTCTAAAATCAAGTTTTCGAAACGTGCAATATATATTTTTTAATTAGGTTTATGTGTACTGGGTCAGTCGGTTGGAATCTGTTAATAAAAACAATTTTTAAAACTTAGAACGTTCATTACGTAAAATAAACTTCATAACCATATAATTATCTAAGAGAGATCGATAATCATTTACTAATTACGGATTAACATCATGATTTACATAATTTTATGACCACAATAAAATGAAAGAAGAAATATATTAGGCGTCAGAATGCATTTAGACTTACTTTCTCTTGTCTTCGTTTCTACTGCTAAATTCGTGAAAATTCCTACATGATTTAGGTGTCGTCGACGATGCTCCACTCAAAATTGAAAGTGATTGGCCTTCATTTCTTGAATTTGGAGAAAAACCCATAGCTGTAATGATTTTGGCAGATTCTGAAAAAAAATATTTATTACGAGTTACATTATGTTTGTACAAGGCAGTTTTACTTTGAACCAAATCATAATAAAATTTGATTTGACAAAGGCAATCAATGTACATTGTGATTTTTGTTTAAATCGAATATAACTTTAATATATTCGAAAATTTAGAACTACGAATATATTTTTATTCCTACCATTGTTAATTTACATTAGAGACATTTGCCGTGGTAGCCTGCTTCGTTTTGTGGTCATCGACCGGTTTCGGGCGTTCGCCCATCTTCAGGATGCGTTTTTCAGACAGTGTGCCAACACAGACCTCACTGTCTGAAAAACGCATCCTGAAGATGGGCGAACGCCCGAAACCGGTCGATGACCACAAAACGAAGCAGGCTACCACGGAAAATGTCTCTGATGCTTTCCAGCTCTGCGAAACCAACCACCACAACAAAAATTAATTTACATTCTTTGATAGATAAATATGATTAGATTTGTAAGACAACATTTTTACAATAAGTTATGATGTGCAATCTATATTTTCCTATAACTTTACTAAATAAATACCCGTCACCAAAGGTTTTATTAAATAAAAAAAAAATCGGGTGTGAAACACTCACACAACTTTCTCTTACTGCAGTTTACAAAATTGTATGAAATTCATATTCGCCAAATTTAATTAAATTCATCGGTGTGTTTTATCGGAGAAAATCGAAGAAAAAACTGTCCCGTGAAAACGCACATCCGGTTTACTAATTTTCTTGAAACTCGGAATTTTGGCGATCTATTTATTTGTAATTAATTTTGTTTAAATAGCAGAATTTACCATAACCATACCCCCAAAGGTCGCGAGAAATGTTTCAAATAAAATTCGTAGCTCATTATATGATAAGTTCACATTCTTAGTTTTAATTGTTTGAGCCATTGTAGAGAAAATAACAGGAAATTGAAAAATACTTTCAGTAAAAACGCCCTTCCGGTCATCCGATTTTCTTCAAACATGGAATTTCAACAACATATTTAATTCTAATTAATATTATTTAGATGATAGAATGGTATAATAAACAGAAATAGCACTTTGGAGAAAAAAACCTAACTCCACCCCTCCTCCAAATGTACCCTTAAATGCATATTCCCGAAGAAATGTTTCAAATAAAAGTTATAGCGCTTTGTATGTGAGTTTGATACATAAGGTTTGAAGAAATTCGTTGGAGCCATTTTCAAGAAAATCTTAAAAAAAAAAAACGAAAAAACATTTAGTAAAGTGGTACTTCCGGTTGAACGATTTTTACGAAAAACCTATTCTCAGGTCTCCTGGTTGCATTTTAACGGAATATTAAATTTGAACATTCTGCAAATTTTTTGTTTGTGAGCTATGCTGTCCACCATACATACAGTCCAAGAGCTAAAAATAACTTTTTTGTACTCCGGGAACCTTAAAACGGATATTTCCGGTGAAAACTCGTTATCGAAAATTTGACACGATTACAATATTTCCTCTTTACTAACAGTAAGAGAAAGTAAAAAATCTGATTGTAAAACACGCATACTTATTGCACATTACAAAATTGTAACTGACAAATTTTATAGTTAGTATACCAAATTTAATGAAATTCGTCGGTGTTTTTATAAAGAAAATAGCAAAAACTGTTTAGTTAACATGACTTCCGGTATATTAATTTTCTTGAAATTAAGGGAATTTTTAGTTATCTGTTTACTTCTAATGTATAATCAACTACGATTGTGACCTATAGAGGAAAACATGACCCCCGCCTCTCCCCTAAAAGCACCCTTAAATGACTTTACCAGGAGAAATGTTTCAAGCAGTTCAAGCTCTTTATATGTATAATTCACATTCCAAGTTTAAAGTAAACCTTTACAGCCGGTTTAGATAACAAATACTGAAAAGTACCTTTTTAGTAAAAAAAACACTTCCGGTCATCTGATTTTCTTCAAACTCGGAATTTCAGTAACATATTTAAATTGTAATTAATATTATTTAGATGACAAGTATTGTGTAGTAAACTGAAATACCACTTAAGAGGAAAATCTCACCCCACCCCTCAAACAAAATGTTTTAAATGAATTTTTCCGGAGAAATGTTTCAAATAAAAGTTGTAGCCTCTTTGTATGTGTAGTTGATATATAAAGTTTAAAGAAAATCGTTGGAGCCGTTTTCGAAAAAAAATCACAAAAAACTAAAAAAAAAAAAATTTAGTAAAGTGGCACTTCCGGTTGACGGATTTTAACGAAAAGCTTATTCTCAGGTCTCTTGGTATCACTTAATCGAAATATTAAATTTGAACATTCTGCGATTTTTTTGTTTTTGAGATATGCTGTCCCACTTACACACACACACACACACAGCCCAATTGTCAAAAACCACTTGATTGTAATCAGGGGACTTCAAAAACGGATATTTCCGGTGAAAACTCGTTATAGAAAATTTGCCACGATTGCAATACTTTCTCTCTTACTACGAGTAAGAGAAAGTTAAAACACCCACACTGACAGATACAATGTCTCAGATATTATTTATTTAATAATCAACATTTGACAACTCTATATGTACTAATTAAACATTAATCACAAAATGAGGAATTAATCTTTTCCGGTTGTATTCGAAGATTCTAGCACAGATATTATATAATTGCTGACCAACTAACTTACCTTGGAACATATTGAAACTAAGTGCTGAGTTATTTTTTTAAAACAAAATTATTAAGTAATATTAAGCTTGATACCACTTTTTGCTATGCGTTCCATCGTTGCCAATCGCAAACTATAGAGATTTATTTAGATATTCAATAGCAGCCAAAATTCAAACGGAATAAAAAAAAAATTATCCGTTACCGAGTTTTTGAACACAACACTAAAAGTTGTCCAGACTACTAGAATTAATACTATGCGTCAATACTATTTGTCTCGAAACATAGCATTAAGGTTACTAATTAAAGTAGAGCGTTTAGGTTGGCTGCTAAGTGACCACTACTGCTGGACACACCGACTTAGGCTGACAGGCTGTCTGTCAGCGATTAGATTGGTCAGTGACCTTCGAAATGTTGACATAATTTTTATTACTTCGGAATAATATTTAGGAACAAAAAATGTTACGAGCCCAAGATAACATCAAACCAATTTCTCTTTGCAGGAATATTATGGAACTGACGACGTTGGTTTTGCACTAAGTTTATAAAAACAAGAATAAGAGTAATCACGGTAAATGAAATTTATAATTTAGAAAACATATGTTGTAAATAATAAATATTATATTGAGAAATATTAATAAAAAAAAATGGGGAGGGATTAGCTAAGTGGTTAGCGCGTTGGACTCCCATGCGGAGGTCCCGGGATCGAGTCCTGTGCTACCTGTAGATTTTTTTTCTTCCTAGGAGCCTCTACAGTTCACTGTTCGGTGATGGACAGTGTTGCGAGAGAACACTGTTTGGAGGCCGGCAGTGCACTCCTGGGCGCTAATGACCACAGGAGTTGAAGCGCCTTAAATTATAAAAAAAAATTAATAAAAACAAAAAAAAAGTGATTTGTTTACACCTAACAAAACATATAAATGATGAACGTGTATATTTCACCACCGACAGTGGATGACAATCATGATGTTCAGAAATGAAATTTGCCCCCATCATTTCGGTCAGTCCGCACTTAATCAGTGATGTACGTTACCTGTTCAAAGTTTGGTGAGTTATTTCAAATGACTAAATAGTCGGCAGGCTGGCTAGCCAGAAGAATTATGTCAGAAGAAGTCCTAAATTAACATTTTCGAACCATGTCTAAAGCCGGCCTTACTCAAAAATTTAGGCTGAGACTGAATCAGATCAAAAAAGATTGAGAAAACTTCAATAATAGGATGCTGGAGCTGCAATATTAGAAATGTGTGAGACTTTTTCCTTGAAATCTGTTTTCACTCATCTTCGGACTCATCGACCGATTCCGTATGTTCAGGATATCTAAGTAAATGTTTCAATCTCGCTTCCTCATATTCAGCAATTTTGAAATTGATTCCTTTAAGGAAAAATATAAAAATCTTCAAGATTAGTCATTGAATCTGAATACTCTTAAATAAGAACTAAACACAATATTGGAATTATAAAAAAACTTTTTTGATCATTAACGTACACATATTTATATTAAAATCATTAGGAAAATAATAACGAACAGACGAAAATATAAACATTTAAGACGTAAATATGAATTATTGTATTTTTTGCCTTCTTTAATTCTTCGATTGGTTCATATATCCTGAAAAAAAAAATGGATAATAACTCGCTTCAACAAGTATTTGTAATTTTCGTTCAAATACTTAATTACTATCATTCCAGAGATAAAAATATGGGTAATTTAAAGGAGAAAAATTACTACCCTTTATGATCAACAAAGGATGGATAGAGCCAAAATTATGATTATTATTATTCCTTAATATCTCCTTAATTAAGAAATAATCAGTCGCTTATTTAAAATCGAATAAAATATTCTTCATAAAATAATAACCATATCAGTGTTACACGGAATAATCTTAAAGGAAGATTAATCTTAAAAACCGAAAAATACCGAAAACACCCGATCGAATTCGGGTTGAAGAAAACTTGTCAATATCATTTTTAGAAACGGCTATAACTAGTTGGGTTCCAAACTCAGTGAATTCCAAAACAGAAAAATATTTCAAATAAAAGTTCTAACCTCAATGTGTTTTTCCCCCATAGGTTAGCTATAAATTAAATACAAAACTTTAATACGACCGAGTTGAGCCGAATATTGACGGAAGAACACGAAGAACACTTCAAAAAGGTTAAGTTACTAGCTGTGGCATCCATTAGTAAGGAAGGTTATCAATTTCTGGTGTGAAACACTCACACAACTTTCTCTAACTGCATTTTACAAAATTGTAACTGACAAATTTTTTAGTTAGTATACTAAATTTAATGAAAGTCGTGATGTTTTTATGGAGAAAATCGCAAAAACTGTTAGTAAAAACACTTGAAACTCAGACTTTTAGCAATCTATTTACGTCTAATTATTTTGTTTATATGGTAGAATTGTGTAATCAATTATGATAGCATTTTAGAAGAAAACATAACCCTACCCCTCCCCAAAAGCCCCTTAAATGACTTTACCAGGAGAAATGTTTCAATTAAAAGTTGTAGCTTTTTATATGAATAGTTCACATTCCTGGTTTAAAGAAACTTGTTGAAGCTAATTTAGAGAAAATAGTAAAAACGCAATTCCGATCATCCGATTTTCTTCAAACTCGAAATTTCAACAACTCATTTAATTCTAATTAATATTATTTAGATGGCAGAGTTGTGTAGTAAACTGAAACAGCACTTTAGAGAAAAACTTAAACATACCCTTCCCCCAAAAGTACCCTGAAATGAATATTTTCGGAGAAATGTTTCAAATAAAAGTTCTAGCTCTTTGTAGTGCTGTTGATATATAAGGTTTAAAGGAAATCGTTGGAGCCGTTTTCGAAAAAAATCATAAAAAACTGAAAAAAAAAAACCCTCAGTAAAGTGGCACTTCCGGTTTTAGGATTTTTTCGAAAAGCTTATTCTTCAGGTCTCCTGGTATCACTTTATCGAAATATTAAGTTTGAAGAATCTGCAATTATAATTATTTTTTTAATTAAGGGCGCACAACATCTATGGGCATTGGGGCCCGGAGTCTTCTCAGTGCACTGTCGGCCTCCGGACAGTGTTCTCTCTTTACAGACTACACTGTCCATCACCGGACAGTGAGCTAGAGAGGCTCCTAGGAAGAAAAAAATCTGAAGGTAGCACAGCTGGACTCGAACCCGGGTCCTCCGCGTGAGAGTGCGTACGCTAACTACTTAACTATTCCCTTCCCTTGCAATTATTTGTTTTTGAGATATGGAGGCAGACACAAGACCTTGCCTTCTTCTCTTTTCCTATCCCATTTTATCCATCCATAAGCGAGGAGGTGAACATGGCTCTGGAATTAACGATTCTGTGGCAAGTATCGCTGACTTGAACTGCTTTTGAGACCTTTGGGAAATGGCTCATAAGATAAAGCATCCTCTTCAGGGGCGGTGTCTTGGAAATGGGGCATTTGCGGTGAGGTGGAAATGAGGCATCTTAGGTTACTTTTAGAGGGCTCATCATGCTCACGAAAATTGAACTTTTTTTGGAGTGGAGGTAGAGGAAAACCTAAGGAGGGGGTCTGTTGCGGCGTCGCATTACGAAAACACTACCACAAAATGGATTCATAGCAGATCCTTTTTGTGGGACTTTTGACGATGTTTCAAGCTTGGCGTTGGACTTCTTGCGCCGAACATGGAATGAAAGCTATCTCTTGACATCAAACCTATCCTGACTCCTTGGCGTGTCTTGTCTGCTTCTTTTCAATCCCAAGCCAGTTTCCTCTGATGGACCCGAATCAAGGGGTTCATTTCTTGAATTCCTTGGGCGCGCCATCTATATCGTGAGGACGTAACAACCATTTCCCGAGAGAAGCGAAAACCCATCAATTTTCCACCCCACCTCCTTCTATGCGGGTTGTAGTCTTTTGATTTTCGACAGTGGTTTGGAGATGTCAATCATAACTCCCTACCCTTTTGTTCCCTCTGTGGACGAGATGACCGATAGGGCTCTGGCGCCTGGAACCGGGCTGATGTAAGAGTGTATTCGAGGAGCACAATGGGCCCTTGAGGCCTAAGTGCGACTACTTCCTTTCGGAGGCCCTGTGATCTAGAATAGAATAGAATACTGGTAATCGATAAGGAGGGTGATAAAAATTTTTTTTTTATAATTTTTAAAAAGCTTAAGAATAAAGAGCAATTTTTTTTTTTTCAAAGTGTATAATTCGCTATTACCGGTTCCGCAAAAATTATACAACTTTTTGCAAAAGTACTGATGACCTGGATAAATTTTTGCCATTTTAAACGAAGGTATTCACTATTTGAGGCTCTGCAAAATTTTAAAAACTTTTTTGTGAAGTTGTGCAAAAAGAGTGTGATAATCTGCACAAATTTATGCTCCTTTTTGAGATTACATTCTTTTCATATGAAAGAATTTACTATTAGGAGCTCTAGTCCTGATTCTTATAGATTTTTCTTATAGTGTTTTCATGTAATCATTAATACGAATTTCACATAAAATATTATAAATGAGGTAATTCATGAGGAAGATAAAATAAGACAACTTACTAAAACACTAAGGTCTTCGGGATGAAACCGCGTCAGTGGTTTGTTGTATACCGACGTTTCGCCCATATTACAAAAGGCTTCTTCTGTGCGATGTTGCTGTGCTGTTCAGCTTTAGAGGCGACACTACTCTGAAGAAGCCTATTGCAATAAGAGCGAAACATCCGTCTACGACAAACCACTGACGCGGTCTCAACCCGAAGACTGTGTTTTACATGACAATGGCCGCGGAAATATGAAAGATTATGAATGAATGAATGAATATTTTATTTGTGAAAGAAATATCTCATATAAACTTTATACAAAGGCAAATTGATTTTCTACATTTTGCTTTTTGTTGGTTTTGAGTCTAGTGCTTGTTGTAATAAAATTTAAAGATAAAGATAAAAATTTAAACTTAGTACAGTAATAAACAGAATATAACATAACTAGATTAACTAACAATACTATCGAGTAAACAACAATGAACTTAATTATTAATGAAATCAACGTTATCAAGTTAGTATACAATGTATACATAATGTTTTTTTTTTTTTTTTTTATATTTTTAATTAATTAACAATGCATACATATAAATATTTATTCAACATACGTATAAGTATATAAGTATATTCAAATCTTTGAGAACACACTACGGTTGTAACTAGAACAGATATAAGATAAATTTTTTTATAACAATAATGTAAATTAGTTATTTAATTATTCCAACAATATATACGTAACTATATACACAAACACACTCGTATATACCTATACACGTGAACATTTATATACTTTTCTCTTTTTAAGAATCGACCTTATCCATAAGTTTCTGAATTAAACAAACAAAAAAAAATATGCTATAAGTATAGGGACGAATATTAATTCACAACTGAGAAGTAATTACAAGCACTTAAGGTAACGTGAAAAATAGAGAATTGTTCAAAAGTTAATCAGTGCCACTTACAGTGTCAAGCTTTTTAAAGTCTATTAAGTTTCGCAACGTTGTCTATATCTATATATATAAAAATTCAGCATCCGTACGTATGTGGCTATAAAACTCAAATAGTAGTCGAATGGATTGACTTAAAATTTTTACACAACCTTACATTTCTATATAAGAGTGTTTATATATACTTTTTATTCCGAAGTTCCCAAGGAAAACCCGAATTCCCGAGCGTTTCGTGTTTGGCAGAAATAGACAGACGCAGACACGTTACGATCGTGGCGCGCTCTCTGCCGAAGATATTCTGCACAGAATACGTCAAGAAACGCAAACGTTTCACTGAAGAACTATACAATGAAGCGCTAATCTTCGTTGAGGATCTTTGTCTTGCAATGTGTGGCAAGCTGTTGGCACTATTGGGAGTAACAATACCGAAGAGGTCGATCAATGCAACATTCGAGAGAGAACTGCAGAGCAATCATACACCAGAAATGACTTACAGCTAATCGTCCAAGAAAATGCACTGAAATTCCTTCAAGAATAAAAGATAGCATTTGATACCATCATACAAGGCTGTGACCAACCAATCCGGTGGATTTACTTTTTGGACGCTCTAGGTGGAACTGGAAAAACGTTCTTAATTTCCTTAATCCTGGCTAAAATCCGTTCAAATGGCCATATTGCGTTATCACTTGCTTCTTCAGGTAATGCTGCTACGTTGATGGAAGGAGGTAGAACAGCGCATTCAGCTCTTAAAAACATTTTTTTCTTTCTTTCCTTTCAGTTCACAGCAATGCAAAATAGGGTATTAAATTGAATGATGTGTTTTCTTGCTGAATCTATGTTAACTATCCATACTTCTATTTACTTCCCTAATAATTAAAATCAGACTGAGCCACAGCTAAGCGTGGCCGGGTTTAGCTAGTTAAGTATATTTTGAATATTATGTAGGTCCAGCATGAAAGATTATATAACTCAATAAAAGACATATTTATTAAATTAAGTAGTTACTTACGGTGAAAAATGCACAAAACGTTCTTCACAATTTTTTTTTATATATATAGGTTAAACCATAAAACAGCGCTGAAGGTGCAGGAGATCAAATCTCAAGATGACTTTCCAATTTCTATGAACTTAAACTTACAGTATAATTTAGATCAAGGACTTCATTTAATGATATCAATTTATTACATGATTTAGATCAAGGCTTCATGTATATACTAGTTTCAGGATATTTATTTTGTTAGAGAATATAATTTTCTCATATTGAAAAGGTGCTTGCAAGTATTTGTAAAGCTCTTTAAATAACCTATCCTTTTTTCCATTTATATAAATTTATATTTAAATACAAAAAAATTTTTTTAATACCATTAGCATAAATAAATAATCTTGGAAATACTATGTGATAGAAAATTAAATGCTGTACAATTTCATTCTTCCATATTTCATATAAAATTATTTATTTTGTTTTGATGAAAAATATAGTTTCTTTTATCCGCCAACATAGATAATTCCCTGTGGAAAATAAATAATGGTTAAAAAAAATTAAATAGTAAATAAAATGGTTTTAAATGGAAAAAAAGAAAAAAATAGAATAACATTAAATAAATAAAACGCTTCGCTCCCCCCCCAACTAGATTTGTTATGTCATCTTTATTTATCTCAGTTTTTATCAAGTAAATATCGATATGTTAAATTTGACATATTAATATAAAAATGATTGAGCAACAAGTGAATGCCTCCCATAAGAAATAATCTTTAAGATATTTTTATTAATTTATTATCATCTATATGTCTTGAAATCTTCCTAATTAGTATATTGTATTTCAATGTTAGAATAAAAGACAAGAATTAGCTATAGAGCTATAAAAAAATTAAAATTAAATGTAGGTATAATTTTAATTGAGAGTTGCTTTCACTCGTGAGTAATATTAGTCCTTTAATGTTAACCTTTTGGAAGTTTTCTTTGATTACAGTAAGGAACAATTTCTAAACCATTTCCAATCAATGAAACTCATTAAGATTAAGGATTTAATATATCATATTAAAACATATTTATTATATTCTGAATTCAATGATTTTCTTGTACTCACATTTTTTGCTCTTAAATAAGACTTAGTAGTCTCCACTAACATAACTGTTAGGAATTTAGCTAGGTGGAAGGGGATGCAAGAAAAGAATATAGCAAGGGATTTTTTTTTTTTATTGTATGGCAACACTGGTTCTATATAGCGTCCAGTAGTGTTTTTACTTTCTCTTACCCGTTGTAAGAGGAAGTATTGTAATCGTGCCAAATTTTCGATTTCGAGTTTTCACCGGAAATATCCGTTTTGACGTTCCCTGACTCCAAAAAAGTGGTTTCTAGCCAATGGTCTCTCTATGTGTGTGAAGAGCATAGCTCAAAAACGAAAAATCGTAGAAAGTTCAAACTTGATATTCCGTTTGGGTATCAACATGGATTCCGACAGTAGGTCAGCGGTCAAAATTCCTCTGTCGGAAGTGCCTCTTTACTGGAATGGTTTCTTCACTTTTTTGCAATTTTCTCGAAAAATAGCTCCAACGATATTTATTAAACTTAATATATATCAATTACACATACAAAGATCTACATTTATTTAAAACATTTCTCTGGGAAGTGCACTTTTGGGGGTAAGGTGGAGTAAGGTTTTCCCTCTAAAGTGCTATTTCAGTTTACTATACAATTCTGTCATATAAATAATATTAATTAGAATTAAATGTGTTGTTGAAATTCTGAGTTTGAAAAATTGGATGACCGGAAGCAGTTTTTACTGAAAAATATTTTTTTTAATGTTCTGCTATTATCTGGAAAACGGCTCGAACGATTTTCTTTAAAATAGGAATGTTACCTACACATATAAAGAACTACAATTTTTTATTTGAAACATTTCTCCTAGTGAAGTCATTTAATGGGGCTTTTGGGGGAGGGATTGAGTTATATTTTTCTCTAAGGTGCTATCATAGTTGATTATATAATAAATTCTATCATCCTAACAAAATTAATTAGAAATAAATAGATGGCCAAAATTCCCGAGTTTCAAGAAAATTAGTAACCGGAAGTGCGCTTTTACTGAACATTTTTTTTTCAGTTTTCGACGAACTCCATTGAAATTCATCAAATTTGATAGACAAGCTATAAAATTTGTCAATTACAATTTTGAAAAATGGCGTAAGAGAAAGTTGTGTGAGTGTTTCACACCAGATTTTTCGTATTGTAGTCTATGTTATAGAGTTATCTCTTAAGCATCTGATTGGTCAACAAAAGTATTGATTTATAATTTACTCTTTTACATGCTATTTTTATTTCTTTTACCTGAGGCCACAATAACATTAAAAATCATTTAACAATATACAATATACATATTCATTTTATTATAAAGTTGTTTGAAATTTAGTAATATGGTATATTTATTTATTACTTTCTCTTACTCCTAGTAAGAGGAAGTATTGTAATCGTGTCAAATTTTCGATATCCATTTTTCACCGGAAATATCCGTTTTGAGGTCCTCTGAGTCCAAAAAAGTGGTTTTTCGCAAATGGTCTGTGTGTGTGTGTGTGTGTGTGTGTGTGTGTGCCTGTGAACAGCATAGCACAAAAATGAGAAACCGTAGAAAGTTGAAACTTGATATTCCGTTTATATATCACCATGGGATCTATTATCTGTCAACCGGAAGTACCACTTTACTAGTTTTTTTTTTTTTAGGTTTTTGCGATTTTCTCAAAAATGGCTCAGACGATTTTCTTGTAACTTCCTAAATAAACTACACATACAAAGATCTACAACTTTCATTTGAAACATTTCTCTGGGAAAATTCATTTAAGGGTACTTCTAGGGGAGGGGTGGGATTATGCTTTTCTCTAAAGTGCTATCGGAGTTGTTAAAGTATAATTGGACGATAGATTATACAATTCTATCATCTAAATAAACTTAATTAGAAATAAATAGATGGCCAAAATTCCGAGTTTCAAGAAAATTAGTAAACCGGAAGTGCGCTTTTGCTGAAAAGTTTTTCAGTTTTCGATGAATTTCATTGAATTTGGTACACAAACTATAAAATTTGTCAACTATAATTTTGAGAACTGGAGTAAGAAAACGTTGTGAGTGTTTCACACAGATTTTTATTTTTTGGTTTAATTTTGTTTTGGGTCTATGGTCATTGGTCGGAGCGTTCACAGTGCAAACATCACGGCCATCGCCGGAAGTGAGCTGTACAGGTCCCAGGAAGAGAAATAAATTTGTATCCACAATATGTTCAGGATGCAGAGACATATCACTTAAAAAAAAAAAAAAGTACATTTATACACTGTCCTCCATCTCACTAGTACTTACTTTTTCATTATTACAGATGCGAGGAAGTACTTACGTCAGTCAAATTTGCGATATCGAATTTTCACCAGAATACACGTTTTTAAGTCCTTGAGATGAAAGTAGTTATTATTTGCTGGTTCTGGGTCAGTTTTTTTTTGAGCCCCAGGCACTTATGAATTTACGGCCGAAGGCAGGGGTCTGGCGCGCGGCTACAAAATTACGATGAGACCCCTAAGTGATTTTTAACCTGGGAAAAAAAAATATTTTTGAGCCGTGAGATGGCATGCGAGACATGCGGCTACGTTTTGAAAAATCTAGCTTGAAAACAGTCTAAGGTAAAAAAAATATTTGTTAGCCGCGAGAAGGGCATGCATGACCTGCGGCTATGTTTTATAATATTTAGCTTGAAAATATAAGGTCAAAATTTGTCTAAAATAAATTAATTTTGGCCGCGAGATGACACCCATGTGTAAAATTTAGCTTAAAACATGCTAGGGACAAAAAAAAATTTTTGAGCCGCGAGATGGCATACAAGACTAGGGTTAATATTTTATAAAATTTAGGTGAAGACTTTAATATTTTTTGATATTTTGTTCATGTTTAAATTATGTTTACACTTATAATATTTAGCTAAACACATTCTAAGGACTTTATTATCATTTTTGAGCCGTGAGATGACATACAGAACATGCGGCTAAGTTGTGTAATATTTAGCTTGAAACATTTTAAGGACTTTAATAATGTTTTTGAGCCGTGAGATGTCCTCCAAGTCGAGGGCTATGTTTTTATAATATTTAGCTAAGGACTTTAATATTTTTTGATATTCAATACTTTGTGTATTTTTATGTATTTTGTTCATGTTTACACTTATAATATTTAGCTAAACACATTCTAAGGACTTTAATATTGTTTTCGAGCCGTGAGATGACATACAGAACATGCGGCTAAGATTTTATAATATTTACCTAGAAACATTCTAAGGAATTTAATATTGTTTTTGAGCCGTGAGATGACAAACACGACATGCGGCTAAGATGTGTAATATTTAGCTTGAAACATTTTAAGGACTTTAATAATGTTTTTGAGCCGTGAACTGCCATCCAAGTCGAGGGCTACTATTTTATAATATTTAGCTAAGGACTTTAATATTTTTTGATATTTTGTTCATGTTTACACTTATACTATTTTAGCTAAACACATTCTAAGGACTTTAACATTGTTTTTGAGCCGTGAGATGTCATCTAAGTCGAGGGCTAATATTTTATAATATTTAGCTAAAGACTTTAATATTTTTGTAAATTGTTTTTATAAATTAGTGTGTCAGTCTCTCTGTCTGTCCGTGTGTGATGGACAGCATACTCAAAAGCGGAAAATCGCGTGAGGAAGCGATATATAGTCGACGACTATGTAGTTCAAACTTGTTGTTACGCCAAACTTCCATTATTATGAACCATACAATTAGGTTCTCTTACAAAAAAAAAATAAAAATAGTACATGTTTATAGCTGATATAACAAGTTTACTATTTGATCTCATTATTTAACAATCATTTTATCTATGTAAATATTAATAAAATTAGACATTTATCAATTTATTACTGTAAAATCAAACATACTAATCTAATGGAAAAAAAAATATATACAAATATGTTAGTAATTTAATCAGGTGAATCACCGTAATAGTTACAATCCTTAGGTTAAACGGTTTTCCCCAATTCACAAACAGGTGCAGCACTTGTATAGATAGATAAGAGTTAAATAAATATCACCGCTGTTGAGAAATTGCAATTGCTCAAAAGGAGGTGCAATCTTTTTTACACTCTTATAATCCTAGTAAATAGAAAAAATATTGTGATGGTTTCAGATTTTTTTAATAAGAAAATTCAGTTACCCCCTGAGATGTATAATTTGAGGCCTTCCACTCTCACTATCTGATGTTTATGTTGGGTGTATCACAATAGGCATAACTGGAGTTCTAAAATTGTGGCTTACGGTTAATATCGCTTAACTGGAAGTACCACAGTACTGAATCGACTTTTAAATTCTTTCCATATGGCGTCAATGCTACTTGTGAACTTATTACATCAACTATAAATATAAAATCTACAATTTTCGTTTGAGACATTTTTGGGGGGGAGGGGAAGTTATATTTAGAAGCTTCTGAGAACGCTACGAGTTTTTTGTTTGTTTTTTTAATTTAAGGCACGTCAACATCTATGGTCATTGGCGCCCGGAGCCTTCTCAGTGCACTGCTGGCCTCCGGACAGTCTGCTCTCGCTGCAGACAACACTGTCCATTACCAAACAGTGAACTTTGGAGGCCCATCAGCGGACATTGAGCAGTAAAGAGGCTCCTAGGAAGAAAAAATCTAAACACACAGGCGTTTAAATTAAATTGTAAAAGTGTGTTTCCGCTAGTGAACTGTCCTTAGATTGCCACATGTGGTCCGCCCAAATCATTAAAAGATATCGATATAATTTCAAAAACCCAGTTAAATGGTACTGTAACACTGTCTACCAAAGGATAACTGATCTCATATAACATGATTTGGGGATACATTTGATTAGACATTTTTAACCAGCAAATCCACCATTTTAACATTTTTTTTTTTTTATACTTTGTGTTGGGTATGTTACCGGCCGGTTTCCAATCTTACATACATACGTACGTATCTGGGCATAATTAAAGGAAGGTGGAGCAATCTCTTTAGAAAACCCAGCTACCAATGTTCCAAGATATCCGTATTATGACCAAAATTTCAGTTTATATCATTCTATCTTTAATTAAAATGAAATATGATAACAAAAGTCCGAGTTTAAAGAAAATTGGTTCACCGGAAGTAAAAATTTTACTGTTTATTTATTTATTTATTTTTTTGCGACTTTTCCCGTAAAGTCGCCAACAAATACAGAAACCTATCACTTTGGTTTGAATTCCGAGTAAATTCATTTAAAAGGAGATTTTGGAGGAGAAGTAAGAAAGGGTTTGCTTTCCTCAAAAAAGTACTATTTATAAAGTAAAAATTTTTCCATTCATGTATCTTGAAGACAATTAAACAATTAGTAAGAATTATATGGGCACAAGTAGCTCCCAAAAATACCCCCCCCCCCCTTAAAAATTAATATGGAAAAATGTTGCCGATAAAAGTTATAGACCTTTGTATGTAGTGAACGTCTTCAAAGCTGAAGAAAATCATGGAAAAAAAAAAATCAGAATTATATTGGCAATAAACCAAAAATAATTTCTTATAAAAATGGACTCTATTGTGGTTGCGGAAATGAGGAGATATAGCGAGGGTAAGTGCCTAGGCACGTCTTTCTTGATCCAAATAAGCGTCTCGCTCAGAAACTTGCAAACGCTGTAGCAGGAAGCCCGCTTTAGGCTCCATCACAGGTCTTTGACTTTCTCCACAACACCATCTTCACAGAATTGTGTATTGGTATCGTTGTATTGATACTACCGGAAGTTGAAGTGATGAGTAAGAGTAAGAGATTGTTAATTAGAGGGTAAGAGATTAGAGAGTTGGTATTCGAAATGCGTACTACTGATTTATAAAAATATATTATATTTTAACAAATAATTTAAGAGATATAAAATAGAAAAACTAAGATGCACAATTGTAAATAACTATAAGAATTATAAAATGAATATAAAATATTAAAGAAGTTAGTAAAGTGTTAAAACCTTAAATTGGGACGCGCTCGCGATGTGAGATGGTACTGCTGATCTGAAAACTGATGTAGTCGTTTGATGCCTGAATCGAACTGAATCCCTGCTCCGGTGGGCAACGTGTTATATTTGCATCACTCACACCATCGACGCTGATGTGTAAGTACGTGTCAAACTAAGATATCGCTTGTGGTATATTTACCCTAGGTCACTAGTTAACAAGGGCTGATTTGGCCGGGGTGGTGACGCTTTGTTAACAGATGGTGGGCCAGGTAGGCCAGTAAGGTATTATCTCTTGACTGTATATTGACCCTTTTTGAAAGAAATACAAAAAGGGATTGTCGCGGTTCATGACCTGCAGATAGCGGCTGGCTGGACCCTTTTCCAATTTTCAACCACTAGTTGTAATTTTTAGATTTATTTAAAAATTATCTCTTCTTTTTTTCTTGCTATCGCTATCACATCACAATTGGCATAGCTACCTTGACCACGCTTGACCGCTATGGAACGAGGTGGATATGACTGCAGAACATCTATTTAGATGATTTATTAATATAGGGAAGGGAATAGCTAAGTAATTAGCGTACTGGACTCCCATGCGAAGATCCCGGATTCGAATCCAATTGTGCTGCCCTTAGATTGTTTTTCTCCCTAAGAGCCTCTACTCCAGTTGAGAGGTCATAGCTTCCCAATGTGCAGCGATTTTAAATATCTAGGGTTGCTCATAACTAACAATAACGATATTACCGCAGAAATCAAGGCGAGAGTATCGGCAGGACATAGACGTCTGTTCGCGGATCAGAAGGTTCTGCGGTTCAAGGATTTATCCCGCAAGGCTAAAATAATTGCCTATTAAACTATTATCAGACCTGCCTGCGAAACGTGAGTGCTCAGTAAAAAGAACAGTAAGGATCCTCAGGGTCTGGGAGAGAAAAGTATTTATAAGGATATTTGGCCCGAAGTGCGTGAATGGCGATTGGAAAATAAGAAAAAATGAAGAACTGAGGGACTTGTTTGGAGAGCCGGACATAGTCGCCCAAATAAAGAAAGGGAGATTGAGATGGTTGGGACATGTGGAAAGGATGCCTGAGGAGAGGTTACCTGGAAAATTATTAATTGAGAAACCAGGAGGCACAAGAACTCGAGAAACGCCCTCGACTTAGATGGTTGGATGACGTGGAGGAAGACCTCCGTCGGGTTGGAGTAAGAGAGTGGCGCCTCAAGGACGCAGACCGAAGCGAATGGGGAAAACTTATTGAGGAGATCTAGGTCCTACTTTAAGGACTGTTGCATGGTATAGTAAGTAAGTAAGTAAGGAGCCTCTACAGCTCACTGTCCGGTGATGGACACTGTGGTCTCTAACGAGTGAATACTATTCGGAGGCCGGCAGTGCACTGAGAAGGCTCCGGGCGCCAATAACCATAGGTGTTGACGCGCCTTAAATTAACAACAAAAATATATATATAAATACTAATGAAAGCAGCTATTTCACTATGACTGAATATTTTTGGTCAGCTCCCCATGAAATGGCAGAAATGCCGTCACTGGTGTTGGAAAAATTCTATTGTGATTGTAATTCTCACATTTTTATCTAACATCAATAAATTATAATTACAAGTTTATAATATCTTTGGACTCATGATAATTTATATTCAATGATACCATCTTCATATATATATATATAACAATAGCTTTAATACCAATTTTAGACAATTGTAAAGAAATGTTCTCATATTACCCAGACCATATTTGGAAAAATAATAAAATAATTACGTCATTAAAAATTTTTTTTTTTTATTGCTTCCTGGTATGTTTATATAGAACTTGATAGTAAAGTAGAAATCATAAATTATTGCTTATATTAACAAACCTTTGATTTCTGTAAATTTCAAAACAAAACTATTCCTACGAAAGACAAAAGTGAGACAAAAAAATAAAATTCTGGTGTGAAATACTCACACGCACGACATTCTCTTATTCTAATTAATACAATTGAATCAAGAAATATTGTTTAAAATTGCAACGTTAAAATGTTCAGTTGGGCTGGACATAAAAAAGTGTGGTGGGGGATTTTAATTCGTATACCTGAATTGGTATTATGTGAAGCGCTCTATGTCAGAAACATGGAAATCTTGTGCAAATCTAATTTTAAACTAACTAACGGATCTCTACACTAATATCGCACTAAAAGCAATTTTTTTTATTACTTTCTCTTACTCCTAGTAAGAGGAAATATTGTAATCGTGTCAAATTTTCGATATCGAGTTTTCACCGGAAATATTCGTTTTGAGGTCCCCTGAGTTCAAAATAGTGGTTTTTAGCAAATGGTCTGTGTGAATGTGTGTGAACAGCATGCTCAAAAACAGAAAACCGTACAAATCTGAAACTTAATATTCCGTTTAGGTACCACCATGACATCTGATAGTACGTTATCTGTCAAATGTCCTCAACCGGAAATTCCACTTTACTAGTTTTTTTTTTTTTTTACTTTTTTGCGTTTTTCTCAAAAAATGGCTCCGACTATTTTCTTCAAACTTAGTATATGAACTACAAATACAAAGAGCGACAACTTTTATTTGAGAAACAAATTTTAACAAATTGAAACAAATTTTATAGTTAGTGTACCAAATTTATTGAAATTCGTCGAAAACTGAAAAAACTGTTCAGTAAAAACGCACTTCTGGTTTATTAATTTTCGTGAAACTCGGAATTTTGGCTATCTATTTATTTCTAATTAATTTTCTTTGGATGATAGAATTGTATAATCAACTATGATAGCACTTTAGAGGAAAAACATAACCCCACCCCTCCCCTAAAAGTGCCATTAAATGAATTTTCCTAGAGAAATGTTACAAATAAAAGTTGTAGACCTCTGTATGTTTAGTTTATATACGAAGTTTCAATAAAATCGTCGAAAACCATTTTTGAGACAATCGCGAAAAAGTGAAAAAAATCATTTAGTAAAGTGGTAAAATGAAGGCACTTCTGGTTATCCGATTTTTTTCCAACTCGGAATTTCAACAACATATTTAATTCTAATTAACATTATTTAGATGACAGAATTGTCTAATAAACTGAAATAGCAGTTAAGAAATGAAAACCTAACCCCACCCCACCCCTAGAAGTGCCCTTAAATGAACTTTCCCGGAGAAATGTTTCAAATAAAAGTTGTAGCTCTTTGTATGTGTAGTTGATATAACAAGTTTAATGAAAATCGTCGGAGTCATTTTTTAGAAAGGTAAATAAAACAATAGTAAAGTGATATTTCCAGTTGCGGAATTTTGACAGATAACGCACCGTCAGATCCCAACGTCGTACCTTAACGTAATATGAAATTTCAACCTTCTACTATTTTTCGTTTTTGCGGTATGCTGTTCACATAACACATACACACGCACACAGACCATTTGCTAAAAACTACTTTTTTTGAACTCAGGGGACCTGAAAACGGATATTTCCGGTGAAAACTCGATATCGAAAATTTGACACGATTACAAATACTTCCTCTTACTAGGAGTAAGAGAAAGTAAAAATTCTGATTTGAAACAACCACACTTTCTCTGCTTAATTTCTAAAACTTCCAGTTGATATTTTCTTGAAAAATTTCCACTTAATTAGACTTAGTGGTAGTGGAAGAGAATTTGTCTAGAATAGCTCGACAGAGGATGAAACCTAACTCCTAATATCCATTCTTCCGTAAAAGCATTTCAAATGAAAGTGATCAGCAGTGACTTACCCCAAAGTTAAAGAAAAAATCGTGGAATCAGTTTTGAGAAAATCACTAAATATTGAAAATATCTATCAATAAATGGGCCCACAATTTTATGTTTTTCCCTGGAAATCTTCATGATAATCTTCCATGTGGAATCTAAACTAAACTTGAATTTAGATATGCGAGTATCTTCGTATCGTTATTGATTCTGACTAACCTAACCTAAATTAAACGTGAATTTAGAATTATCTTTGTATTTTTATTTGATTCAGGTTAACCTAAACTAAACATGAATTTAGAAATGACTTTGTATTTTTATTCGATTCAGATTAACCTAACCTAACCTAAACTAAACACGAATTTGGAAATGTCCTTGAATGTGTATTCGATTCAGATTAACCTAACCTAACCTAAACTAAACATGAATTTAGAAATATCTTTGTATTTTTATTTGATTCAGGTTAACCTAAACTAAACATGAATTTAGAAATGACTTTGTATTTTTATTCGATTCAGATTAACCTAACCTAACCTAAACTAAACACGAATTTGGAAATGTCCTTGAATGTGTATTCGATTCAGATTAACCTAACCTAACCTAAACTAAACATGAATTTAGAAATATCTTTGTATTTTTATTCAATTCAGATTAACCTAACCTAAACTAAACATGAATTTAGAAATATCTTTGTATTTTTATTCGATTCAGATTAACGTAACCTAACCTATACTAAATATGAATTTAGAAATATCTTTTTATTTTTATTCGATTCAGATTAACCTAACCTAACCTAAACTAAACATTAATTTAGAAATATCTTTTTATTTTTATTCGATTCACACTCACTTTGTCCTCCAACCACCAAAATAACGTAAAAACACATACATTAAGAAGTGTTTGCTAAAAAATAATGATTTACGTGTTTAGGCGACCACTTGCATTTCTACTGAAAAATCTAAATTTGGAAATTTTGTCTCCAACACAAAACTCTTCTCGTTACAGCAATGAATTAAAAAATCATATTTTGTACATAGATTGTGTGTAATTTTTAAAATTATTAAATTTTTTGGCCGGAAACAAGATGTACATATATATATATATCTTAAAACTTTTTAAAACACATTATTTCTCCTCCATTAAGAAATATTTTTGTTATCATCTGTAATTGTTATCAGCTGGACAAAGAATTCTCTAAATACATTTTTGACAGTTGATTGATGAGACTTATTATAACAAAAGCAATATTGGTGAAAGTCTTAAATACTTTGGCAAAAGATATGCCCATTTATATAATATATATATATATAACATGTATTTCCGGAGAACTCAATAAGAGGAAGTTAAAACTAGAATGAACATTCACACAGTTTTCCTTGCAAAAATCTTAAACTTTTAATTTCAAAAATTTCCTTCATTTTAAATAATACTGCGCAAGTGATAGAATTTACATTAAACGAAAATTATAGAAAATAGAAAAATAAAGAGAAAGTAAAAAGTATAGTAGTAGGAAGTAGTAAAAAGGTAGTAGGTGATACATCGCCGGGAATCCCAGTTAAACGATATTGAATAACATACTGATTTAACAACAATCAATGAGCACCTACAGAGCTGGTTGATGTGTGCAATTACTTGGGTTTAACGTAATTACAGGAAAGCATTAGCTCATCACTAAATAAACATACATGCATATAAACACAAAATTTAAATTTGAATGATTAGCACTTTTCGAATCACCAGCATTTCGAATTATGATTAATTAAAAAAATAAATAAAATGTAATATCAAAGATTTAAAGGAAAATAATAATAATAATAGTAAAATAAAAATAAATAAAAAATAATTAAATTGAAAAAAATAATAATTGATTCATTGTATTATTTTCTGAAATAAGGTTGTTTTATTTCTTTTATGCTTATATAAATTAATAATTAGTCATTTTCATGAAAAGTTAGCTGGACAGTGATTAAATTGTTTTAGTTTATAATAGTTCTGACAAATAATTTCATGTAGTGCTCGAAGAGCGGGGGCATGATGTCTAAATAAATAAATAAAACACACACAGACTCACTCATACTTACAAGTTGTAGGTTTTACTGGTGGTTACATGTATAAATATGGTGTCACTCTAAAATGATTGGTTCTGTTCACTGAGTAATTGCCGTGAAGTGGAAAACACATTTCATTTTGTTGTTGTCTGACCTATATTGACAGAATTCAGATACCAATGTTTCAATGTAAATGAAATATGAACTAAAAAGTTAATTAAAAGAGGAATTAAAAGTTTCAAATAATAATACTAGGTTTTATATTATCTTCAAATTACATTTCTTTAAACATACTTATTCATAAGTTCGTTAAATAACATTAATATAAATAGTATTTTGTATTCTTAGAATACCTAAATAGTAAAAACATTTGTATAAATATATTATAGCTGGGAAATATAGAATTAGGTAAGTTGGACAAGTTTAACTATTAAACCTCAATTAAATAATTTTGTAACTTTGAATTCAAAATAATTTTTTAGATCGCCCAATTTGTTTTTGCATTATTAGTTTATCCGGTAATGTAATTATTAGTAGCTTATCACTTCATATACATACATGTATATTCTGGATATATTTGTATCATGCAGCCAATCCCTCTAACACGCGTAGCCCATTGAGTATGCTTTTATGTTTTGTTTTTTTTAATAGAAGTGTATTATTATTATTATTATTATTTAAATATTTATAATAAAGCATTTATTATTAATGATGTCACCCAAGCGTAACCAATAGAGAATAAATCTTGCTGTCATTGGGTTTGCAGAGCTGGAAAGCATAAGAGATATGTTCCGTGATAGGCTGCTTCATTTTGTGGTCATCGAACGATTTCAAGCGTTCGCCCAGCATCAGGGAGCTGTTTTGATAAATACTGTAATGATGGGCGAACGCCTAAAACCCGTCGATAATACAAAATGAAGCAGACAATAAGGACATAAGAAAATCGTTGGGGTCACAAATAGCTTCAAAACTGAAGAACATCATGTACATAGTTAAGACTTTTTTTGGTAAAGTTGTTGAATGACTTTGACAGAATACTTCATATATTCTTTGGTGTTGCGTGGAGGGAATATCAGGTTTCCTTTTTGAGATATTTTGTTCACACAGAAATACAAATATTTTAATTTTTCCTCTTATAATTAAAGAAAATCAAAAGTTGAAAAATATAATGCCAGGGTAAGCCATTTGTTTTATATTATTATTATACAGTTGGTCATAAGTTCGTTAAATAACGTTTAACAAGATAAGTATTTTATAAATCTAAGTTTTGATTTTTCATTATCATTTTTGACATTAGATAAAAGTTAATTTCATTATACTATTGGTTTCTGTCCAGATCTAAATGGATTTTAATATAATTTCTATGACTTTTTAATTACTACTTATCTGATAAATTGTGATTACCCAACTAAAAGGGTCATTCATATATTTTATCTCGTCTTAAGTTTTCCCATGACTCATACTCGTTCATATTCGTTTATTACTTTCTCTTCACTCTTTAATAGGAAATATTGTGATCGTGTCAAGTTTTTGAAACTGAGATTTCATCGGAAATAAATGTTTTCAGGTCTTCTGAACAAGCAAAAACTATATTGCCCAACTATGGTAGTAATGTTTACATTTATAACCTTTACAGACATTTATATTGCAAGTCTAAATTGTCTGCATTGTTCATAAACGTTGGTAAACAATGCATTTTTTTTTTTAGTTTGTCAATAAACTATGAATACTTCACATCAGATTTTTATGTTTATGTTTTAGTTCACAGAATAATATTGAATACTGTCCACATCTGGTATATCTAATTGACTAGCCCTTTGCTAAATTTATGATTCTATCACATCTAGTATTAATAATAAATAAGCAATGCTTAAAAAGGCATTTTAAAGTTTCAAAACTAACTCAAAGAGTTCCTGAATTCTCCTGGGAATTTAAATAAATGTTATAGGTTTATATCTGTGCAGTAACCATTCAAAGTTTAAATAAATTTGGTGTTTAGTCCTATTTGAGAAAATCCCCCCTTCCCTCCCCAACTCTGAAACTTGTGGAGTAGCACTTCCGGTATTCTTGTATGTTGATAGTATAGGAAGTTTCATAAAAACCTTTAGGATTCTTTTTGAGAAAATTGAAAATGTGGTTTGAGAAAAGTAAAGTGGTATAATTTGAGCGAAACCATGGTTTAAGCTTGAATTATCTGCGACTTTTGGTATTTTGAAATCATTTGTTTTTACATACATACATACATACAAACATAACACACATACGCACTGACAGACTATCGCTTTTTACTTTTCTAATTTGTGTTTTCACCGGACATCCATGCTTTTGGGGCTACCTGAAACATGGTTATACATACATACATATATATGAGTGTGTTTTAAACAAAATATCTCAAAAATGAAAAGGCGCAGGAAGCTCCAACTTGTTATTCCGATTAGGTACTACCAACGTATCAGACAAGAAGATTTTGGGCAAAAACCATCCTCCGGAAGTACGACTTTACTGAATATTTTTTTTTAATCTTCAGTTTTTCGTGATTTTCCAGGAAAACCGGCTCCAACGATTTTCTTTAAACTTCGTATATATAGAAATATCTATCGTTTTTATTTTGAAACATTTTCCCCCGGGGAAATTGATTTTTTTGAAGGTTCTGGGGGAACAATGTACGCCTTATGCGTTTCATTAAAGTACTACTTCAGTATAATATATGGTTTTACCATCCATATAATATAAATACACCGATTCTTTTAACCGGAAGTACAATTTTACAGAATAGGTTTTTGATTTTTACTTTCTCTTACTCCCCTAGTAAGAGGAAGTATCGTAATCGTGACAAATTTTCGATATCGAATTTTCTCCGGAAGTATACGTTTTGTGGTCCCCTGAGTCCAAAAAAAAATGTTTTTTAGCGAATGGTCTGTGTGTATGTGTATGTATGTGAACAGCATAGCTCAAAAACGAAAAACCGTAGAAAGTTGAAACTTGATATTCCGCTTAGGTATCACCATGGGATCAGGCAGTACGTTATCTGTCAAAATTCCTCAACCGGAAGTACCGCTTTACTTTTCTTTTTTTTACATTTTTGCGTTTTTCTCAAAAATGGCTCCGACGGTATTCTTCAAACTTGGTATGTCAACTGCGCATACAAAGAGCTACAACTTTTATTCGAAACATTTCTCTCGAAAAATTCATTTTTAGGGCATTTTTTGGGAAGGGGATGGGGTTAGGTTCTTATCTAAAGTGCTATTTCAGTTTATTAAACAATTCAATTATCTAAATAATGTTAATTAAAATTGAATATGTTGTTGAAATTACGAGTTTCAAAAAAAAAAAATCGGATACCCGGAAGTGCGTTTACATTACCACTTTACTAAATTTTTTTTCCATTATTTCGCGATTTTCTCAAAAATGTCGCCGACAATTTTCTTGAAACTTCCTAGATAAACTAAACATACAAAGATCTATAACTTTTATTTTAAACATTTCTTTGAAAAAATTCATTTAAGGGCACTTTTGGAGAAGCGGTGGGGTTATGTTTCTTTCTAAAGTGCTATCATAGTTGATTATAGAATTCTATCATCCTAACAAAATTAATTAGAAATAAATAGATGGCCAAAATTCCGAGATTTTCAATAAAATTAGTAAACCGGAAGTGCGCTTTTAATTAACAGCCTTTTTTCAGTTTTCGACGAATTTTATTAAATTTGGTACACTAACCATAAAATTTGTCAATTATAATTTTGAGAAATGGAGTAAGAGAAAGTTGTGTATGTGTTTCAAGCCAGATTTTTTTTTTTTTTTTACGGTTATAACGATTTTATTTAAATTTGGAATGCATAGATAGAAACGTATCATTTTTATTTTTAAACATTTTTTTTAAATTTAAATTTGCAACAAGCTTTCTTCATTTTTAACATAAAGCGCTTCACATAGTACCCGCTCAAATTTACAACTAAAATCACGCCACCATTTTTATGGCCATCCCATAACTAAAACATTGTAACGTTACAATTTTAAAGAAAATTTCTGAATTAAAATTTAATTAATTGGAATAAGAAAAAATCGTGTATGTGTTTTACATCAGAAGAAATAGGGTCAAATATATATCAGGGTGACCAGAGTTATATGCTCCACCCACTTTTTTTTTAAACGGCGGGAAATTTCGAAAAAATAGAAAACACGTATTTAATCATTTTTAGTCTAGTTTATTTTCAGTGATTGATCCATTTTTTTATACCCCAATATCCCGAGATACAGCATCCAACTTTTTTTTTTCAAATGGAACATTATATTTTTTTTTGCATATTTTTATAGTAATTGAGCCTCTAAAAAAATAAAAATAAAAAAATTTAAAATCGGTTAGGTTTTTCAAAAGTTATGGTAATTTAAAATATGAAAAACAAATTTCAGTTTAATGTCAAAATTACCTTATTTTTTCTTTAAAGAAGGTCTTCAAAATGGGCACCATCAACGGATAGGCAAACCAAAGCTCTGGACTCCCACGCTCTGTTTGTAGCAGCACTTAGGTGTCAAAGTCAACATCTAGGCAGGCTAGAGTTATTCGACGTTCCATATCTTCGACTGAAGCCACGGGATTAAGGTTACTCTACACTTTATTTTTTAGATATCCCCTATTTATATTATGCAAAAAAAAATATAATGTTCCATTTGAAAAAAAAAAGTTGATGCTGTATCTCGGGATATTGTGTATAAAAAATGTTCAATCACTGAAAATAAACGAGACTAAAATGATTAAAAATACGTGTTTTCTATTTTATTCGGAAATTTTCCCGCCGTTTAAAAAAAAAGTGGGTGGAGCATATAACTCGGGTCACCCTATATATAATTGAATTAGGGTTTAGGGAGTGTGTAGTGGTATCAAGCAAGATACGTATTTTACCAACTCATTTGAAAACAACGCATAATATGAGAGATGTAAGCACATTTTATTGTAATATTAAATATGGATATGAATGTAAATAATACTAAGAATATTGCGTCATCACTATACCGGAAATAATTATACCATACATTAACATCCGCTTTTTTTTTCTCAATAATAATAATTTTATTGAATAAAACAATAATTTTTATTGTTTAAGTTGTGTAAACATTTAATTTTGTATAATAATTACTGGGGAATGTTGTTTATATTAATTTTGTATAAATTGGCGTTTATTACTTTTCTTTTTTTTATCAGAATTATTTATCATTGGAAGCATGGTATTGAAATACAATCCATGCTCCTGATAAGATTTAATGTTTTCTATTATTAATAGTATAACCTATACTAAATTAAACAAATAATCTTATCAGAAACTTATCAACATAGAAACAGTAATATTCTTTAGGTAATTTCTATTTAATTATCTTGATATATTGTTTTTTTTTTCTCAATAGTTTTATCGTAATGACTAATACTCGTTTGTCATTTCTGATATTGTATCACGGTTACTGGAGAACGGGCTCTTTTATTACAATATATATTTTTTTTTTTTACTATGATCAGAAACTTTATCAAAATTATAATATCTATGTATTAGACGCATTTATTTAAAAAAAACAAAAAAAAACAATAAAATAAATTGGTTATTTCTTTTTTATCAGCTCAATACTTTGAGCCAAATCTTCAGCTTAAGTTTTAAGCCAGATTCTTATCTTTTAATATTCAAAAACAACTTTAATTTTACTAGGAATTGTTTAGGGCTGGATTATAAGTAATTAAAAGTTCTTTTTAATTAATCAAATACTTTATTGACACATTTCTAACACTTATTAACTGATACCGTAACCTTCCATTAACCTACATTCTGGCTCAACTCTGCTCTCTACCATACACAATCTGTAACTACCAAACAGGAATTAACGAAGATAAATTAAATGTTCAAATCAAATCTTATCGATTATTAGCAACGTGAATCTATTACTGTAATTTTTGCCGTACTAATTGACAAATTTTTTTTAAACCTATAATGTTTACTAGTTGGGTTTGTATGATTACTTATTTACCTGAACGAAGTGACAGCCAGAGCCCTCTTTCTGAACATCTTTGAAGCTTGTAATAGCATTTTAAATTTAAGACAAACGCACAGAGCCCCCCCCCTCAACACCTTTAACATCAATTTTCCTGGTTTAGTTTAAAACTGTTTGAAACAAAAATTGATAGGTTTATTATATCTATGCAAATAAGCAATACAATTTTAAGGAAAATTGATGGTGCCCTTTTCGAAAATATTACAAACCTATGTAGTAAATTACCACTTCCGGTTAACTTGGTTTTCTTCCAATTTAGAATTTAAAAATGATTTTTAATATACCATAATTTTATATGTGCGGTATGAAAACACACACACATGCATATGTATATACCAATTTCTAAAAAAAGAATCGGGTGTGAAACACTCACACAACTATCCCTTAATCCAGTTCTCAAAATTGTAGTTGACAAATTTTATAGTTTGTGTACCAAATTTAATGAAATTCGTCAAAAACTGTTCAGTAAAGCCGCACTTCCGGTTTACTAATTTTCTTGAAACTTGGACTTTTGGCCATCTAATTTATTTTTAATCAAGTTTGTTTGGATGATAGAATTGTATAATCAATCATCCAATTATACTTTATCAAAAACTATGATAGCACTTTAGAGAAAAACATAACCCCTACCTTCCCCTTAAATAAATTTTCCCTGAGCAATGTTTCAAATAAAAGTTATAAATTTTTGTATGTGTAGTTTATATGAGAAGTTTCAAGAAAATTGTCGGAGAAATTTTTGAGAAAATCGCGGAAAAAGTGAAAAAATAATCATTTAGTAAAGTTTTAAAATAAACTAAACTTCCGGTCATTCAATTTTTTTTCAAATTCGAAATTTCAACAACATATTTAATTCTAATTAATATTCTTTAGATGATAGAATTGTCTAATAAACTGCAATAGCAGTTTAGATAAAAACCCTAACCCCCACCCCTCGCCCAAAAGTACTCTTCGATGAATTTTTCCGGAGAAATGTTTCAAATAAATGTTTGTATGTGCTAGTGTGTTTTACTATGTTTGTGTGTACTTTGTATGTGTAGCAAGTTTGAAGAAAATCGTCGGGGCCATATTTGAGAAAATTGCAAAAACGTAAAAGTAAAGTGGTACTTCCGGTTGAGGAATTTTGGCAGATAACGTACTGTCAGATCCCATGGATACCTAAACGGAATATCAAGTTTCAACTTTCTACGGTTTTTTGTTTTTGAGCTATGCTGTTCACATACACATACACACACATACACATTTTTGTGATTCAGGGGACCTCAAAACGGATATTTCCGATGAAAACTCGATATCGAAAATTTGACACGATTACAATACTTCCTCTTACTAGGAGTAAGTGAAAGTAAAAAAAAAAATACTTTCGAACTGAGAATTCAAAAACATGTGATCGGAATAGCTTGAAAAAACTTGATAATTAGACATGACGTCATACTTTCTCTTAACAACAGTAAGAAAAAATAAAACATGTATTTCCGGACAAAACTCGATTTCGAAAATTTTACACTTTTTGCACTATTTGATCTTAATGCTTCTGTTAAAAGAAAGTAAAAAGAAAAAACAAAAAAAAAAAAAACATAAGACAAATTTAAAATATTGATGCAACTTAAAATATTACTTTCAGAGAATATTGAGGGATTTTCAATTTATGAACAGATACCAATCTTTAGCCGTACAACTCTTAAGTTGAAAACCTTAACGAATAAATTCTACATAAAATAAATGATTATAACCCTGAATTTATGATTTTTTTTTTTTTATAAAAATAATTACCTTCAATATTGTATTGTATGCAAATGATTTCAATGAAATAAATAGTCCAGATTAAGGAAAATATTTACTAGTTTCACTGTACATGTTCAAGGCATCACCTGAACAAAATTGTGTTTTAAGGTAGGTTATCATTTGCAACTAGTTCACACAACTTTTTCTTACTACAGTTTACAAAATTGTAATTGACAAATTTTATAGTTAGTATACCAAATTTATGCCCGCAAGGGGTATCTGTTGCATGCAATTACTTGGGGAGTAGCCACCCCACACAGGTTAGCACAACTCATTACTCCATGCACTTAGGGGCGGGTGTTGGTGTAGTGGTTATGAGCGTGGACTTGTAAGTGGGAGGACCCCAGTTCGAGTCCAGCGTATAACTGCTAAATTTTATATTTGTTTAAAAAATGTTAATAGTAAAGTAGGTGCTTCCGCCCCCGTCCACGACACCTAATTTGGTAGTTGGACGTTAAGCCCGCCTGAAAAAATAGGCAATACTTTACTTTACTTTACTTTTACTCCATGCACTTCATCAGAACAGTACACAATACACTTAAACTACATACTCTCCACACTTTACAGATATGGATAAACACAGTACACATACTAGAGTCTCTGTCCCTAGTTAATAGGCGAAAGCCAAGGGAGAAGGAAGGGATTAGCTCAGTGGTAGCGCGTTGGACTAGCAACGCGGAGGTCCCGGTTTCGAATCCAGCATGCTGCTCTTAGATTTTTTTATTCTTCCTAGGAGCCTCTCTCTACAACTCACTGTCCGGTGATGGGCATTGTTGTCTGTAGCTAGAGAATGCTGCCTGGAGGCCGGCTGTGCATTGGAGAACGCTCCTAAGTACACAATAGATCTTGTAGGTCGCAGTGCAATAATCCCCTACAACAAATCTAAATCTAAATCTAATACCAAATTTAATGAAATTCGTCCGTGTTTTATAATGGAGAAAATCGCAAAACTGAAAAAAAAAATGTTCAGTAAAAAATAAAACTTCCGATCATCCAAATATTCTTGAAAACTCGGAATTTTTAACAAAACATATAATTCTAATTAATATTACTTATATGATAGAATTTTATAGTAAACTGAAATAGCACTTTAGAGGAAAACCTAACCCCACATCTTCCCCAAAAAGTGCCCTTAAATGAATTTTCCCGGAGAAACGTTAGAAATAAAAGTTGTAGATCTTTGTATGTGCAGTTGATATACCAAGTTTGAAGAAAATCTTTGGAATCATTTTCGAGAAAATCGCAAAAAAGTGAAAATACCATTCACTAAAAGGGTACTTCCGGTTGAGGAATTTTGACAGATAACCTACTGCTGAATCCCATGGTGATACCTAAAAGAAATATCAAGTTTGAACTTTCTACGATTTTTCATTTTTTAGCTATGCTGTTCACATATATACACACATACAGACCATTTTCTAAAAACCGTTTTTTTTTTTTGGATTCAGTGGACCTCAAAACGGGTATTTCCGGTGA
This sequence comes from Triatoma infestans, assembly GCA_011037195.1. Taxonomy (NCBI): domain Eukaryota; kingdom Metazoa; phylum Arthropoda; class Insecta; order Hemiptera; family Reduviidae; genus Triatoma; species Triatoma infestans. Next base: position 74,248 of record JAAEAF010001999.1, read on the forward strand.
AAACTCGATATCGAAAATCTGACACGATTACAATACCTATATTACAATACTAGGAGTAAGAGAAAGTAATAATACTTTAGAGGAAAGCATACCCCCCCCCATATAAAATACCCGCTTCTACCCTAGGCAGGCAACAGTTGAAGTGATTTCACTGAAGTCTAGAAGACAGCAACAAAAACATCGAACAACCAACATGACATTTGAAATTTAACTTCAAGTTTCCTCAGAAACCCGCCAAAAATAAATTTTTCCCGAAAAATGTTTCAATTAAAAGTGTTACGTTTATATTAGTTGTGCAAATCGCATACCGAGTTTAAAGAAAATCGTTGTAGATGTTTTAGTGAAAATCCCCCCTCCCCCCAATCATTACAATAAAATCTATTCAGTAAGTCGCACATCCGGTCAACCAATTTTATTCAAATTTAGAATTCTATCGCTACATTTTTTTCATTACCATCATATGACATAGGCGATAGAACTACAAATTATACTGAAGTGGCTTCAGAGAAAATGCTTAATGTTTTTACTTGCCCAGACCTCGCAAAAAACAAACAAAGGAAAAAAAAAACAAGTTTCTAGATATGTTACGATTTTCGAGAAAATCGCAAAAAATAAAAAAACCAGAACTCATGAGGCACAAAACCGGAAGCATAAAACGTTCGGTGAAGACTCAATTACGAAAATTTGGCAATGTCAAAATACTTCCTCTCACACAGTAAGGGAAAGAAAAATTGAAGATGTCTTTAATTTAGTTAGTAAGCTTTATGTATATAAATGAAGAATGGCTAATGACAGGAAATTTAATCTTCCTGTTTTGACTCTAATGTTCTCTTCTCATTAAAACTGTCTGAGGGAATTCCATGAAACATTAAATATTTTTAATAGTTGATCTAATTTTAAGTGATAATTATCGATTTAAAAAAAAAAAAAAAAAAAAAATCTGGTGTGAAATACATAAATTTCTCTTACTCTATTTTTCAAAATTGTAATTGACAAACTTTATAGTTAGAATACCAAATTTAATGAAATTCGTCGGAAACTGAAACAACTGTTCAGTAAAAATGCACTTCCTGTTTACTAATTTTGTTTAGATGGTAGAATTGTATAATCAACTATAATAAGGCTTTAGTGGGAAACATAACTCTGTCCTTCCCCCAAAACCCCCCTTAAATGATTTTACCAAGAGAATTGTATCAAATAAAAATTGTAGCTCTTTATATGTGTACTTTAAAGAAAATCGTTGGTGCAGCCGTTTTAGAGAAAATACCAGAAAACTGAAAAATTGCAATTCAGTAAAAACGCACTTCCGGTCATCAGATTTTTTTTTTTTTCAAAGTCGGAATTTTAACAACAAATTTCATTCTAATTAATATTATTTATATGACAGAATTGTATAGTAAACTGAAATAGCACTTTAGAGGAAAACCTAACCTCATACCTCCCCCAAAAGTGCCCTTAAAGAATTTTCCCAGAGAAATGTTTTAAATAAAAGTTGTAGACTCTTTGTATGTGGAGTTGATATATCAAGTTTGATGAAAGTCGACGAAACCATTTTTGAGAAAATTGCAAGAGAGTGAAAAAAAAAAAAAAAACATTCAGTAAAGTTGTACTTCCGGTTGAGGAATTTTGACTGATGACCTACTGTCGGATCCGATGGTGAAACCTAAACGGAATATCAAGTTTGAACTTTCTACGGTTTTTCGGTTTTGAGCTATGCATTAACTACATACACATGCACACACACGCACAGAGACCATTTTCTAAAAACCACTTTTTTTGGATTCCGGGGACCACAAAAACATGTATTTCCGTTGAAAACTCGATATAGAAAATTTGAAACGATTACAATACTTCCTCTTACTAGGAGTAAGAGAAAGTAATAGTAAAGGTGAAGGGTAACATTAATTGTTAGTTTTAAAATAATTCCTTTACTAATTGGTTTTCCTTTATTGGTATGAAATGTGGTTGAAATTACATTTTAAATCCAATTTAGTTTGATTCGTTTTTACTTTCTCTTGCTGCTTTGATATGTTTGTAATAGTATTGCTGTTGTAATAGTATTAAGTTCACGTCAAATATTAGAAAAGGATATCGTAAATGTGGAGAACATTTTTTAACATTCCCTGATTATTAAAAAGGTTTTTACTACAGATGATTACTTGGTGATTACTTTCACTAACTTTTATTCTAGAAGTAATTTAGAATTTGGTTGTGTATAGTTAATAACATAATTAAAAATCAAATTCACACGATTTCCTCTTACTGCGATTTAGATAGTTATAATGGCTAATTGTTTTCAAACTTGGAATGTTTACTAGATTTTTAGATAGAATTTATTTTCTTTTATTTATGTTTGGACATTCCATACAAATAGAGTTGAGTTTGTAAATAATTTTTTTCAATATTACTAAAATTTTTGAAATTACAATCATGAATACTGATATAACAATAGCAGACTTAATAAAATTACAATCTAAAAGAACGAAAATGTAAACAATCAAAAAGAAAATAAAACTGTGAGTTATTAGAGAACAAAAAAAAACTAAACAAAAACTAAAAATACATATTATAATAGTAAAATAATAACCTATAAAACTTCTCTCGTGTCATATTTTATAACAGTGAAATAAACTTTTAACAGTAAAATAAACTTGACCCTTATGATACATAGTAAATATAAATATTATGGTATTTCTAAAAATGTAAACAATCTTAAGTATCATGTTTACTTATTATTATTTTTCTCCTATTCATCAACAACTAGACTTCTCATTTCTAAAGCTCCTATTGTGAAATAATATAACTGATTTAATTGATAAATATCAGATATTTGGAGCAGTCCTATGGCATTGTCCATTTCATTCGCTATTCTATCTACATATATGGTTAATTAAATATTTATTTCTGTAGCCGTGAAAAATTGGACAGGTAATTAGAAAATGATATAAGTTATCAGGAGCTTGAAGGCAATGATCATCAACATGCAATTTATATGATCTACCTTTATAAACAATTCTGAAATTGTAGAGGTTGACATATTCTTAGTTGGCATTAATCTTAGTTTATTAGATATATGTGTTCCTGACTTTAAATAAAATTCTCCCAACCACAACGAACTTATGTTCCTATAACTCGAATTAAATTCAGCATTCAAAACAGAATTAATATCCTGACACAATATATGATTTTTAATTTTTGCAATAGCATTTCTAGATTCTGTTTCTAATAAGTGGTTGATTGCAACGGTTTAGTAAATTATTCATGCCAATAGACATTAATCTATGTCCTAACTGTGTGAGCCTGTTAAATTTAAAAACAGCACATTTATTCGATTTTTAAACTTTGAGAAATTTTTTGGTAGTCTGTCCACTTTCAAGCAGCAACGTTGGTCCACCAGCGGAGCAGCATCCGTTAGAAAACCTCCACTTCAATAGATACCAACCCAGTTTCTAACCGGACAAAGTGGTTAAAATCGAATTGGCGTGTTTCGCGGCCAATGATATAAGTTTTTAAAATACTGCAGCAGTACGACTTCCAACTAAATAGGGGGGGGCCCAAATTTCAGCCGAATATAACATTACAGAGGTAACCATCACCCTCAATAAAATGAAATTTTATATTTAGTGAATCAGATTTACTTTTTAATAAAATTTCTCTTATTTTGAATGAGTCTAGTTGTTCCTTTTTCGACAAACTCCTCTGCCGCTGTGAAAACAATCCAGACCTAGAAAATAAAATGCCCAAATATTCATAATTTTTAACAATTTCAATTCTATTTTCATTAACAAAAAAAGGTTGTACATTTTTTAATTTACCTCCTTTACTAAAAACCAAGATTTTTAGTTTTATCTACGTTAATTTAAAGGGAATTTTGGCTGCAGTGATTCATTAAGTGTTTTGAGTTTTTTGCTTACTCCTGCCAACCATCGTCTAGAAGCCCTAGGTCATCTGCGTACATAAAGCCTAAGACTTCTCTCTTATTAGCAAAAATTCGATTTTTTGATAGTATCAATGTTATAAGAGGAAGAATCAAAACTATACTCCTGAGAAACCCTGATCTCCCACCCTTCCCAAAAATACTAATCAATGTTCTAATTGTAACAAACTTTCAAACAAAAACGGCAAATTCTATATCTACATACCTGTGCAGTTAGTATTGAAAAATAAAACGTGTTTGCTATTTCTCTATAAAATCGTAAAAAACTTTAAAACTATTTCATTTGCGAATTAAACATGTATTCTCTCTTTTTCCATATATGAATTAGCGCCTTGAGACTAAGATCGCTCGCCCTATCTTAGAACTAGTTACAATAATAGAAATACAAAGGAATAAATAAAATAATTTATAAATAAAAAACAGATTCAAATGAAATTAGATATACAAAAATAAATTTTAAACAAGAAGCATTATTACTTATTTTATTTTGTATATATCCAAAAAGATAGATTAAATAAAAAACACTAGCTTATATACAATTATCATTTATCGAGCACGAACGATATCAGCCTCATCACACCAGCAACATAACAGTAAATGTTATTCAGCTTGTGGAGGGCTGTCCACCTGCAATAGATTATTTAAAGATTTATTGAATTCACTACCAATATAGTTCAGATAATGATTCCTAATAGTGAATAAATAGGGCATCGTAAGAGGCTGAGTACTAGGGTTTCCAGCTCAGGTAAATTACAAATATTACATAATTATTTGGAAACTATCTGCAATTACCTTGTATATTTTGTATTTATTGCTTATATAGTTATTTTGGGTTTAGATAATTTTCTTTACTCATTTTATGTGAATGTTAAATAAAATTATTATGTTGGTAAAATATTAGTGCTTATTATAGAAGTTAATAATAATGAAGAAAATTTACCTTAATTTATATCAAGTAACAGCTGGTAATTGATAAAAATATTTCCTGTTCACTGATTGCAGTCTCTTTAGCAATCATGTCTTCTGTTTCATTAGGTTTTAAGCAGCTACAAATTAATTATGTTTATTGTTCCTCATTAATAAAAATTGACAATAATCATTTGAACAAAATTATTGTTAATTATAGGCAAAATAAAATAAGCCCCCTTAAAAATACATTGTTGGGAATTAGAAATTTTGAGCTAGTGGGGATGGCAACAGTGTTATTAGATAAGATTATAAAATCATATCTTGAGCGTTGGGGATAACCACCACACAACATTCCCAAACAACCGTAGTTATGAAGTAACCTCAAACTGAGAAAGTTCGGCAGTGTTTTGGTTTTCCCAGTTTTGTAGGGCTTTCTGTCTCTTGGTTATTTATTTCATTTACTTCGGCTGACATTATTCATTTAGCACCTTTTGTGACTTTGTTTACTTCGCAGATATATATTTCATAAAACTTGAATAAGTTATTTTTGTTACGGACTTTTATTTTTTGTAAAGAAAACATCTGAATTCTACCTAGTTTCCTACAAAAAACAAAAAATGGAAGAGTGTGATATGAATACCGTGTTTGCGCGTCGACTGAAAGCACAACAGGCCCTCGTGATAGATAACTACATGCATATAGAAACAAACCAAGAGAATGAAGCAGAAAATTATCCAACCTGCCCGTATTTATCTGAATCAGCCTTGTTCTCTACAGCAGTTGGAGGTAATAAATCAATTCCAAATAGTGAAATAAATTCAAGCATTTTTCGTGTGCTTCCTACGTATTCAACCCCAACTTCTGACAGATATATACCCAATCGTTATGGTGCGAATTGGCAAACGCGATTTTCCATGTTACCTGGTAGTAAAAATAATAATGGAAAAGGTTGCAAAACACGAGATGTAAATTGTGGTAGTGATGGTAGCAAAGATGGTGGAACTTATTCAAGCCTTTTAAAAAATGAACTTTTTGGTGCATCAATTGATGACACAGGAGAACAGTGCGAAGGCGAAAATTCTTTTTTAGGTGGGTCTAATCTTTTTCAATTCAGTGCTTCAGTTGATCAAGAAATGAATATAGAATCAGTGGCACCATTTTCACTTTCACCGGTTGGACCTAACAGTCATAAGCTACTTAGATCTTCCAGGAAAGCTGCAAGAAAAATATCTAGAATACCGTTCAAAATACTGGATGCCCCTGAACTTCAAGACGACTTTTATCTGAATTTAGTTGACTGGTCATCCCAGAATATTCTGTCTGTTGGATTAGGAAGTTGTGTTTATCTGTGGTCTGCTTGCACTAGTCAAGTAACTCATTTATGTGACGTTTCCTCTGATGTCAACAGTGTTACATCAGTGGCTTGGAATGAACGAGGAAACTTAGTTGCAGTAGGTACAAATAATGGATATATAGAAGTGTGGGATGTAGGAGCGAATAAGCAAGTTTCAAAATTAACAGGCCATACTGCTAGAGTTGGTGCCCTTGCTTGGTCTGGAGAAGTTCTCTCATCAGGATCAAGAGATCGTATGATATTGCAGAGAGATATAAGAACTTCTCCAATTACCCCGGAACGACGGTTACCAGGACATAGGCAGGAAGTATGTGGATTAAAATGGTCGCCTGACAATCAACATCTGGCCTCAGGAGGCAACGATAATAGACTTTGTGTATGGAATTTACATTCTACTTCTCCAGTTCAAGTGTTTACAGAACATCGCGCTGCAGTGAAAGCAATCGCATGGTCTCCTCATCACCAGGGACTTCTAGTCAGCGGTGGAGGTACAGCAGATAGATGCATTAGATTCTGGAATACTCTCATAGGACAACAAGTGCATTGTGTTGATACAGGCTCACAAGTGTGCAATCTTGCTTGGTCAAAACATTTCTCAGAACTTGTAAGCACCCATGGATACTCTCAGAATCAGATAGTAGTTTGGAAATATCCATCATTAAATCAAGTGACCAAATTGACTGGCCACGCCTCTCGTGTTCTTTATCTTGCCATGTCGCCAGATGGTGAGTCAATTGTTACTGGTGCTGGTGATGAAACTCTGCGTTTTTGGAATGTTTTTCCTAAGGTTAGATCCCATAGAGAATGTAAATCAGTACTAAATCTCTTTGGAAATATTCGTTAGAGAAGTGCAATATATATATATATATAAAATAAATTCTTTTTCTAAAAATCTGTGTAAATCGTTCATAAAAATATTGAAAATTGACAGTATTACAATACTATATTTTTCAATTTTTATTTTTTTTGTTAATGATAGTTTTATAAAAAATTCATTCTATTTTTGTTGTCATAAGATACAAGTTTATTTTGTAAATATAAGAAACCCATAGCCTTGTACTATAAGCTTACATCAAGATTGTGTTCATTATTTAAAATATGGCTATGGATATCATTTTAAAGAATTTTATTGAAAGGAAGTATTTTTTTATTTCAAAATATTATTGATGGTTGTTCAGAGTATAAGTATATTATATGTAAACATAAATTCTATTGAGATAAATTTTATTTATTGAATTAATTTGGATTATTTATTTTTCCTTTCCTTATAATGCTGCAAATTCTTTAAACTACAAACTGAATAGTTCATTATAAAAGATTCTTTAAGTGCATCTTAGATATTTTAAATATTGCTGGTTTTATTAAGAGAGAAAATTAATATATTAGTAAAATAAATTTTAAATTTAGTAATTCTCAAAAAATATTAAAGTAAATTCATCAGTATTAAAAGTTATATAAAATGTGGATGGTCCTAGTATTTATTCTCTCAGATATTTAAATCTCTGTTTTCTGGGGAAAAGGATATAAATTAATAGGATTATAACGTAACTTGTACCCCTTAACTGGAAACCAAGAATTATAATGTTTGTACCAAGGACTTTGATTGATTATTAGAAATTTGCTACACAATCCCAGCATAATGCATGAACTTACAATAAGAAAAAAAAAAATAGAGGACTTCCTCCTTTAGAGCTTTCTTCAAGATCTAATATAATTATTTTATTTGCCATCGGAGAGAGCCCCAATACAAATAGAGTTGGTTCTGTACAGTAATACTATAATAGAATAACAATACAACACAAATAATAAATACATTCAATAATTAATAATTCACATAATTAATTGATTAAATTTGATTATTGATATTGACAAAATTGATTAAATGCAATCAAGATCTAAATGATTCTGTTTATCTTGCGGTTAGTAACCGATTATGAATTAATGATTAGAAGTGGAAAATATTTGATCTGCATAACAAACACAATGAAACTATTGTAGATTGATTTATTGAGGAATATAAATTTATTGCATGAAATAAAGATGGGCTGTACCTGATTTGTTTTATGTAAGAAAATTGACACTGTGGTTTACAATATAGTTTCACTGTTAAAAAAAAAACTTATTGAAACATTTGTGTTTTGAAAATTTGGTCATTTGTATAGCATTTCATAACCTTGAAGAACCCCTATATGGAAATATAAAATCGCGACATTTAATCTCTAAAAATCTTCAAAACTAAGATTGGGTAAAATAATATGGAAAGGTCGTTTGAGAAAGGATCTACAACTCCTATAAAACTCAGAAATTCAAGCTATTTCTATAGCACCATAAAACCTTTTTACTCTAACTTGAAATTAAACTTTAATATTTCTTTTTCAGATCTGAAGCAATTATATAATGTACATGTGGATAACATTAATTATTATCTGCTTTATAATTTATTGTTGGGCCACATGGAATTATGATTATTGGAAAAAAAATGGAATTCCTTATGTGGAACCAGTAGTATTCTTTGGAAATCTTAAAGAGTGGATACTTTTAAAGAAGAATTCAGGAGAAGTTTATTCTGAATTTTATTGGTAATTTTAATTAGTTCAGTATATAGTGTCCGAAAAAAATTCTTTCATTCCCGAGATGTAATTGATCTATGGCCCAAGATTTTCATTTCTATGATCTATGGTTGCGGGAATTGATGTCCCAAGATTCTTAAAGTCTAATTCATATTTCGCCAGGAAATTTCCAAATGAAGCTGCTGTAGGAATATTTAAATTAAGAGAACCTCAGCTAATGTTGAGGGACATGGATTTAATCAAAACTGTAAGCGTTAAGGAATTTAAATGTTTCCAAGATAGTGATATTTATGTGGATCCTAGCGTGGATACAATATTTGGAATGAATCCTATAGTGGCAAAAGGAGAAAAGTAAGTTTTGTATATCTTAATTTGCTTGTAAGGATATTCTATTAGTACAGAGTTGTATTTAGGATAAAACTAACAAATATTATACAAAATAAACAAAAATAAAAAATATGAAGATAACATGCAAAATAGTAAATAGCTAGAGTTTGGAGTGTGGTTTTTCATTTAAAGAAGTTCAGTATTTGGTTCCAATATATTCTTCAATAGATTTTACGTCTCCTAAATTTATTTATATAATTATTCCTTTAAGTCAGAGTTTACTAAAGGGGGTACCGCGAATTTCTTAGGTTTCACCATTGAAGTTCTACGATTCCGTGAATCTTGTTTCTAACATTTTCTTATTACTTTCTCTTTCTCCTAGTTAGGTGACAGATTTTCGAAATTAAATTTTCACCGGAAATACATGTATTGGGGTCTCCTGAATACGAAAAAAATGTTTTTAGCGAATAATGTTCTATGCTAACAGAATATCTCAAAAACGAAAAGCCGCGGGAAGATCAAACTTGATATTCTATTTACATAATATCATCGCATCAGACATGAAAATTTCGGGCAAAAATCCATCAACCGGAAATGGACTTTACTAATTTTTTTTTTTACTTTTTCCTGATTTTCTAGAAACGGCTTCAACGATTTTCTTTAAACTTTATGTGCTATCTAAACACATAAATACCTATCACTTTTATTAAAACATTATCCCAGCAACGTGCTGTGGACCTATGATGTAACATCTGCCCCCTAATTCACTATAAAATGAATTTTTTTCCCGAGCAGATAGAACGGCCTTGCGATGTCTTCCTCCTTCTGGAAGGTCTCTTCTTTAGTAATTGATTCCAGATTAAAATAGGTATCAATTAGCAAATCACTTTGCTCATTAGTTGAGAGTTCTTCTTCTTTGTCTGCATTCACAGTACTTTCAGAAGTTGTTGGTATGCCCGCTTGAAATGACCTAGTTTGTCATAATAGTAGGATTTAAGTGACCTTGCTGAGAATTCCGTAGTTGACTATGATTACAATATATTCGAGCGCATAACACTTTTCTTTCTTCGTTTGCCTCACTATCTGAACAGTATGATCTGTTTCAACTCCAGATTTTATTGATTCTACTCTATTATTATTATTACCTCTAATGGCTAATTTCTGTTCTCGTACCAATTCCAGTAGCTTGGACTATTAATTCAACATCGTTGAGTAAAGTGGGTTAAGTTTTTATTAGAAAAAAGCTTACTAGATCCTAAGGCTTCCATAAGGTATAATTATAAAAATATAAGTCCACTAATTCTGTAGATGGATAAACAATAATTGAACAAGATAATAAACATTACAACTATTGTACATAATGCTTAAAATATCAAAGGCTTAGATTTAAAGAAATAATACTTTAACATTCGGATTGATTTATGTGAAAAATATTCAGAAATTGCTGTTAAAGCTTTGAAGTTTATGCATATGTTTGAGAAAATTCTACAATTAAAAAATATATATTATAGTTAATATAATAAACTTTTTTTTTATCTTTTTTCCGATATACATAAATGAAAAATGCAAAATACAGATTGAACACTTCTTTTTTTTTCATGTAATTTAAAGGTGCAGTTTAAGCCGTTTCTCCTTTTCATTGGTTAATCTAATTTTTATAATTTTTTCCTTCTTTTAATAATTTTATTAAGGACAAACTACAAAATCTCTACTTTTTTATTGCAGATGGAAATATGTCAGGAATGTGCATTCAAAATCACCAATATCCAAAAATATTAAAGAGATGTTTTCTTTGATAATGGAATCTAGCAAGAATTTAATTCAGACTATAGAAAACAATGAAGGTAAAGTTTTAAAGGTTGGTATTTTATTTTCCTTATAGCTGTTTGATTTAATTGTATGAAAACTATGATTTGGGCGGCGTTCCAGGTTAAAAGGCTTCTTTTCTTTTCCTTTTTTAAATTTATTTATTTATTTATTTCATCAACAAACAGCCTGTGCCATGTGGTTGAAGTCATAACATGAATTAAATTTGTACATTACAATAAATAATGCAAGTCAAACAGTAACATTAAAACACAACAATATAGATAAAACAGTGGTGTAAACAATAATATAAATATATATAGAAAATAATTTGTTTACAAAAAGAGGCAAAACTTCATTTAATTTCATTTAACAATGTTTTGAAATATGACAATTTCACTGAGAATCCAAATTATTATTGATGTGTTCATTCCATTCCCGGCATATTCTTGACAGAATGTTCATGTGAAAGAATAGGTTTGTGCTATGATGAGGAACTGCAAACGTATAGGAATGTCTTAAGTGGATGGGAGATACATGGAAGGGAATATCAGCCAGAAGTTCAGAACAGTCGATTGTATTATTGATCAGTTTATAAAGGAATAACTTATTTCTAAGGAATCAACGTCTAATTTAACGTGGTGGAACTTCCTTATGTAATATCTGACAAACCGCCCTTGTATAGATTCCAGTCTATCAACGTCGCTCTTTGTATATGGGTTCCACACCAGTGAACCATATTCTAAAATACTTCTAACATATGACGTTAACAAATGACACATAAAAAAATGCAGAGTACAGATTGAACACTTCCTTTTTTAATGTAATTTAAATGAAAAAAATTTGTCTTCCTTGCAGCCTCTACAGCTAATGGTACCGGTGACTCAGTGTTGTCTGTAACGAGAAAACACTGTCCGGTGGCCGGAAGAGCACGGGAAGGCTCCGGGAACCAATACGCGCCTTAAAAAACAAAAACAAAAAACGGATTTTAGCATAGGAAGTTTTATAATTCAATACTTGTGAGTGGGTTAATCTTGGATGAGATGTTAAATTAAATTACATAATTTCATGGTAACATTTTATTTCGCTTAATCCGATACTCTAATATGTCTTTTTTGATTTATTTAACTTCTTTTTTGTTTCTTTAAATTAATAACACATTACCGCTTGCCCTTAGCTGATTCGCTATTTATTTATTTATTTAACTTGCTATTGTTTTCTTAAATTTTTGATGTGTAATCGTTTGGCCTTACTCTTAGGAATGAGTCTCTAGTGGCCTCAACATTGAGATCCAAAAGATCTGTTGTGGTACTTCTTATATGTCTATTGGACATGTCCAAATCAGTAGCTTAATAAGTGTCATGAGGCTGGATGTGACCCCGCTATAGTCGGAAAAGGCTTATAGAAGTGTGTAATTTAGTGCAGCTATTCTGTCAGAATACTACAATCATGTACCGACTTCCTCCGATTAATCAGCGGACATCTTCAGTGATCCTCGTATACATGACCCAATAGGTTCATTTGTTACTTATCTGGAATTATTCATTTTATAAACTACAAGATTTACATCTGTAAGTACAATGAATAATTAAGATATCATCATGTTCAATGACTGTCCGTGGACACAAGAGATTTAAACACTAGTAATGATATATAGCCCAGTTCTCTCTTATAATTGATTTCTTTTTTTAAAGGAAAAATAAAACAAACTAATTAAACCCTTTTTTACAAAAAAAGTTTTTGGCAAGCAGAGGTTTTTTTACTTATTAGTTCAGCTGTTCTGTAGGGTCAATACAATTAAGAATTGGTTCTGGAATGTATGGACTTAAAACTAAAATAAAAATATTATTGCTTCCATTTCTTTTCTAGTAATAATTAGAAAATATTAAACATTTCAGACAAAACCTTTATCTCAGAACTATATCAACGATGCTCTTGCTATCTGTGTTTTTGGTTTAAAAACCAATTTGTATCATCACTATCTTCACCAGGTAATTTCAGAAAAAGGATCCTTTTTTAATGCAGCCTATGTGGCATTTACATTAGTACCACAGCTGAATCAACTACTTAGAATAAAGTTAGTATAATAATAAAAGCAACCTTCAGTGTTAAAAATAATTGTAGTTGAGTTTATGTAGTTCAATGTAAGAATGCTTGAAGTTTTGTGTATTATTATTAGGGTGAAAATTATGCAAGAATGTTAAACTTCTTAATCATTTCAGAATGCCTTTTTGCATTTATTCAACTACAGCAATTATTAAGAAAACTTGGTATAATTTATTTAGTTTTTAAATTCAATAAAATATGGTAATGATTCTTAATATTGACCTCTACAGATTCGTAGCTAATAAGTTTAAGAAGAACATTATAAAAATAATTAAATTAATTTCTGAAAATCATAAAATCAATGAAAATGGAATGAATTTGATTCAGACTTTACTGGATGAAAATTCAAAATGTGAATCACCAAGTAGGTAAACACCAAGTGATCGATACAAAGAATTATTTTTATTTTCTTATCTTATAAATTATATAAACATTTTTTTGCAGAATATTCCTTGGAAGAAATGGCAGCCCACGCCACGACTTTATATGGTGGGTTAGATAATACTTCCACTTTAATGGCTTTTGTTATATACTTTCTAGCACAATATCCTGATACACAAGCAAAAATTAAGGCTGAAATAAAACTAATAAGTAATATAGATTATGAAAATGTTCGGCAGATGAAATATTTGGATTCGGTAATCAATGGTAAATATTAGTTTAATTCTATTTCAAATTTCTAAGACTAACAAAGTTCGTTTTCATTTTTTTTAAATAATGGTCGATATATATATTCCCAAAAATGTCTAGATTATTTATCTATTAAATTTACAGAAACTCTACGTCTTTACACCTCTGGACAAGTATTGAGAAGAACGTGTACAAAGGATATTATCTTAAAAAGTGAGAACAAAAGCTATCCAATAACTAAAGGAATGACTGTAGCGATTCCAGTTTATGCTATACATAGGGATCCAAAATATTTTACAAATCCGTTGGAATTTGATCCGGACAGATTTTACAATAACATATCTAGCTATTTTATGCCCTTTGGAATTGGACCAAGAGCATGTATGAGTAAGTTTTTATTTGACAAATAATTTTGCGGCTTCAAGGGATGCAATGCATTATGTCATCTCATCTCATCTCATCTCCTAGGCGCTATAACCATTGCCGAGTTCTGGCCCTTTCAAGAATACTGCGCCAACACAGCCGGTCTCCCTGCCAATAATACTGGTTGTCCAGAAGTCTGGCATCGCCGCTTTCGCAATCTTTTCATCTCAGCCTTATCCTTACAGCAGTTCTTCTCTCTTTTGGCTTAGTAGTGACACTTTCCTGTGAATTGAATTTTCGTTCATTCTTAAGACATGACCTGCCTATTGTATTCTGGCTAGCGGTCGCGCATATGCTTAATGACTTTCCTTATATATTCTGTTTTGTATTTAAATTTGTTATGATGTATTCCCATTGGTCAGCTTTCCTGACTGGACCGTATTCCTTCTCAAGCATCTTCTTTCAAAGACGAGTAGCTTTTGCTCTGATTAGGATCCGCACGTTCGCTAAATATGTCAGGACAGTTCGGATTAACACCTTATATAGTATTATATTGGTGGATCTGACAACATTGCGCTTTTTCATGTATTTCAGAAGTCCAAATTAACACTTGTTCGCAGCCATGAGCCTCTGCGTTACCTCTTGATTATATCATTATCCGGAGTTACCAATGATCCAAAATACCTAAATACACTTATGCACAATACAATGCCAATGTGTAAAATTTTCATTAGAATTACTTGATCAGTCAGCTCCTTGATTACAAAAAAAAAAAGAAAAAAAATTAGCTAATATTATGTATTGTGTGTGTTTATGCAAGTTTCAATATCATAAATATTATGCCCTTCATATCTTTCTTTGCTAGTTTCGTTTCCCTGTCTTCCCCATTCCTATTCCATATTAAAAAAAAAGTAATTTTACGTAAATTTAAATATTGCTGAATTAAATTTTGAAATACTGGACCTATTACACTGTTGTAAAAAAGGTGAGAGAAACTGTTGCTCTCAAAAATGAAAAAGTCTTCAATGAAGCTGCCCTCTAGAGCCACTTGAATCGATAGTTCTGACTGAAGCTTTAGAATGCATCCTCATGCGCAACTAGAAAATTTGTTCACTTTCTACCATAAATCGCCACCTTCATCATTAGTTGAACGTTTTGGCCGTTTGACCGTTGATTCCAAATCTTACACTTCATGTCAGACGATCCACCGATTAGATTTTGAACTTCTCGTAATGTAGCCGATATTCTAGAATTGGCCAGTACTGATCATCACTTATTATTATTTATTCAGATTTAAATAAAAAAATATTGACAAGTTTGTTTGTTTTTTTTTGCATGGGCATTCCGCCATTGAGTAAGGTTACATAACCTATACATATCCAATTTCTTGTTTGAAGATTTCTGACTTTTGTTTAGAGAAAACTTAAAAATTAAATGCTGTTTTTAATAGAGGTGTATATCTATGCTGGCGTACTTCCTTTAGAGCAAAGAGCCAGTCAATTAGCTATGCTTCAGAGTTTAGACCAATACGTTATTCTATTCTCTTGTTGTTCACTCCAAGGATCTTGATTCTTGTATCTTAATCTTCATGCAATCCAAAATCTTTTTCCGTTGACAATATCTTTAAACAGTAGTACCATTGCCAATCTCAATTCTTATTTGACATTTTTATCCAACTATTTGAAGTGGTGGATTTCAGCTTACAAATCTTTATCTTCTCATAGTACTGCGTGAAAAATTTTCTTGTTCAAATTATTTAAGCTCAAAACCTTGATTTTCCCATTACTTTTCCAGGAAAAATGCCAATAATTAACATGTCTTTCTTTTCCAGCAAAACATGCCAAATAAAAATTATGTATTTATATTTCAGATCCCAAATTTGGACTTGCAATGGTGAAAGCAGCATTAGTGAACATACTGAAAAACTATAAAATAATATCTACTAATCATAAAGAAGAACTCCCAACTTTAAATCATCATTCTTTGTTTATTACTCCCAAAAAGGAATTAGAAGTAATTTTTGTAAAAGATTGTATAATATAAATATGTTCTTTAAATACTGATATACAATATGGTTAAAGAAAAATTAAGAGTTCAAAATTTTTTTATTTTATTAAATTATTTATTTAGACTATGTGTTTGAATCTCATACTTCTATCCTGATTATATCGAATTGAGCCCTGAGGCCTAAGTTTACCAGATTGCTATCAGTGGCAGCAGAATAAAGGTAAACTTTCTTGACAGAAAGTAGACTATTGATTTCCCTTTGTGAAATTTTCTCTTCAATAAATGGATATCAATATTTTCAAAATGATGATAATTATAATATCGATACTATTATATTTGTTATCCCATTTTTTTTTTTTTATCCCGGTTATTTTGAACTTTCTCATGCTGCAGTTAACAAAATTGTAATTAACAAATTTTCTTTAAACTTATAATTTTTACTAAATTTTGTTTTCATTTTTAATTTTCTTTGTTTATGTTTTATGCTGTGAATATTTTTTGTGAGTTTATAGTTCCATTAACATATTTGAAAACTATCTATATATTAAAAGCTTGATACAGACAGGAAACTCAGTCGAAACGTTAGAATAATTAAAGGATTTTTTCTTGACACTAAATTTCTTCATAACGTTATTTTTAATTTCCATTTCCTACTAAGAAATAAAATATGTATCTCATTCTTACTATAACTGTATATTCCTTGCTTGGTATACCAATGTAGGTTGTGCAAAAATGGGGCCTAAAGATAGAATAAAGAAGAGTAAGAAGGAGTAGATTTAGGAAATCCTAATTTCCTAATGATAGATGTCTGGTTTTCGAGCTTTATTTATACAAAGATATCGAATTATTTAATTTGATTCGTCTGTAAAAAATGAAATATAATAAACTGATAATAGGATATCTGTAAAAAATGTAATGTAATAAACTGAAAGAAAGTATGATATCGGAATGTTAAAAAAATGTAAAAATTGATTGTATAAAATAGGAGGATACGTATCAGGAGATAAGAAAATTATAAGAGCTCTTTTTAATGATAATTATTAGATGCCAGTGCAGTCAGTTGCGTGTAAACACCGGTCACGTACATTGCCAAATCGCGGTTAGTTAACTGACAAACACTGACATCGAAGTTTTATTGTACCTGCCTCCTCGCTTGCCCTCGAGAGAGCGTCAGAGACATCACTGACGAGCACATCCTCAGTGTTTTGGTCACTTACTTCACTGTCATAGGTAAGACATCTTGTTTGCCTTTATTGTGTTTTATCACTGTGAAGAAAAAATGGAAAGTAATGTGGAAAAATGTATTGAAAAAGACCAAAGAAAAAGATGCCGGAAGACGTCGGCATGGATAAGCGATGGAATCTCTATTGACATTATTCTCCAACCACTTACACAAAGGCGCAAAGGCTAAACATGAGAACATTCTCACTTACCCACCGCTAGCGGTTTCCTATCTCCACGCTGTTCTATATTCTACTAATGAAGTTCTACATTTTACGAATGTGTATGACATAATCTTAGGGATCAGCGATGGCGTGTGGGGACTAGTAACACGTGGAAAAAACCGTGAGTGCCCATTCTCATTTTAGGGACTGTTTTGTTAGGGTTTCTGTTAGTACGCGCTTAAGTTTCTGAATGGATGGGTCACAATGGAGATGGTGCAGAGTACATTTGTGCAGATGTCACGTTTTAAGGCACGCATAGGTCTCAGGTGAGGCCAAGGGGCCTTCTCCAGTTCAGTGTGGGCCCACACCACCACGGTGAATAGCAGGCTTCATCTCTTCTTCATTTCCTGAAAATCCAGCATGTGGTTTTATCCATTCTATCCAATCCCTATTTCTTTTGCTTCCAGGCCATCAATTTTTCTGCGGGTACTTTCAATTATAGGGTAATGCACTTTGTAATTTCTTAAACTGTCCAATGTAATACGCTGTCTATGTAAACCTTTACATTTCTTGAGAAATCTAAACTGTTGTTTTGAATCCATTCCCAACTAGACTATGAAGGCGCAACCTACGCTACCATCTATTCTAGAACCATCTGTGTAGATATCAAGACTGCATTGTCATCAGTTTCCACCAAACTTTAATTGATTTAAATTTTGTTGGGTGCATCCAGTCGGAATGGGGTTCAGCCTGATCGAAGTTTTAAAAATCACTGCGTTTGAGATCATATTTGCATCCTTTCATCACCATACATAGATCACATATTTTTCTTGCTTTGATTGAATAGGTGTTATGCCTGCCACTATACATGAAGCCTCGTAGGATATTGTTCTGTACCCTTTACCATAGTACGTTGGCACCTTTCAATCTTTATAAGTTTTTTCTTTTTATTCAAATCTTTAATCCAAATAGGAATCGCCTACGTGAGCAATGTCACAAATGCGCTGTCGTAAATAATTTTTAATGCAGAATATCCAAGAACCCAATGCACTTCCGCCGTCCTTCATAGACGGAATTTTCTATTTATTATAACTCCTAAATATTTCATTCGGAAACATCAATTTTTTCTCCGTTAAATAAATTGATATCTCATTTAATGATCTCTACCGTGTAATTTGCAGCACCTTGGATTTTTCTCCTTGAAACTTATTTTTCTTTTAACTGCCAACCAACAGATACTTCTCATTACTACAGTAGTTTTTCCAGGAGTCTAATTTCGCTTCTTGTATTTTTTCCTGATATAGTTTTATCTGTATTTGATATTTGTTCTTTCTAGTTTCTCTAAGATATCGTTGTTATAAGTGCGTTGATACTGCCTTCTTAGCCGATTTGTAAGTTTGTCTTATTTGAGACAATTCTCTTGTCCACCAGTTAACAGTTTTATGATTTGTTTTTTCGTATTTGACTTGTCTAATTGGCATAGATCTTTTACATGCTGTAATTATTATTTTTTCTAGAATCCCAACATTTTTTTCTAAGAGTCTATGATTACCAAAAATATTTGTGAAATTTATTTCTTTATCATCAAATTTAAAATATATGCAACATTCTCGCTTTAAACATTCTTCGAATACCTGATAAAATTTCTCCCAATTAGTTCTTGTAATGATAAATTTTGTACAGCTAAAGTAATCGATAAGTTGAGGACAGTTATTATTATTGATATTAAAAGCAAGATAATGATGATTTGCAATTTGTAACTTTCCCAAGTTGTTACTAGCCGTGCCATCTGTTGAGTAGTTATTGTCAGATCTATACTACTACTTCCCCGACTATTTTCATAAGTAGGAATAGCAGTGAAATCATTTATTAAAATCAAATATACACATAAAATAAAATCTTCTAGATGTCGACCTCTTTTATTAGTTATTTTATCGTTCCATGTAATGGATCTTGCATTCATATCAGCTGATATAATACTTTTCTGACTTACTCCAATTTTATTTTTCTGAGATCTACATTTATATCATTATTTTAATTTTAAAATATACTGACAGACAATATAATTTGTGACCAACATAAGTGATTACCACTACAACGATATCTTCACTATCAGATAACAAGATAGAATCAATGATTGAATTTCGTATAACTATAGCCGCCCATTTCCTATTATTTCCATTGTAAGGTTCTTGCAAAAATAATAAATCTATATTACTTCTAACAATCTTTTCTAATAAAGCGTGTATAGCTTTAATTGAACGTTATAAATTGACACGTCAAATCACTAGTTCTATATGTGTGTATGTGTGTTTAATGACAAAATAGAATCACTCGAAATATCTAATCATTTCTATAATAATTACGTTTAGTCTTGGAATAATACATTTTTAAATTTTTATGAGTAAAAAACAGCTGATTTCATTCGTAGGTATTGCTTCTGAATCTATGATTTTTTACATTAACCCAGTATCGATAATTGAATTATATTTTCATTAGGCAATCAATATAAATGGAATTGTACACATTTATGTTTTTGTCTAATGTATGGAATAAAAAATTCGACATAATCTACCAATTTTACAGTTTACACAGTGTTGGGGTAAATTCGTGGAACCAAAAATTCCCACTCAAAGAGGTAGGTATTACAATATATAAATAATTCTTCAGATATCAGTAAGAGAAACGAAACAGTAAGCCTGAATGAACTTTTAATATAAATATAAAATTAAAATTCATAAAAATACGAATAACCATAATTCAAATAATTTTTTGAAAAACTTTATTATGGCACATAGTAAAATACAAACAAAATATATATTTTTTTTTTTTTTTTACAATTCTTATTTATTTTAAATTTTATTTAGAAATATATTTGTATTGCACCATATAACTTAAAGTGAGAATATCTATTTGAAGTCCATATTTACATTCTTTTATAGACTATTTACAAAAATTAAAATTTTTATTCAGTAATTGGAAATTAGAAAATTTCTGGTTTTTGAACATTGATATACAATACATTAATGTGATGTTGCTCCACAAAATATGTGAATTTTTATGAGATATTGCATTTCATTTCAAAATAATCATTTATATTTATACAAATTGGAATGAATTAGATTAAATTTAAAGGTAAACATATTCTTAAATATTATTAAAGCTGAAAGGTTATAAACAAATTATAATTAAGACGGTATTTGAAAGCACCAATAATGTAAAAATTAAAAAAAATAATAATAATAATAATGAAAAACAGGAAAGGAAGAATGTACATAATTAAAAATTGATTATTGTGCAATGACGTTTTATAGAATACCTTTCAAAGATATTATTTAAAAATAACAATATATTTAATATATTTTGATTTGAAATAAGACTAAGTATAACCATGTTGGTAGAATCAATTTTTTTAAAATAGTTTGTAATTGGAATAAAACCTAATGCAAGTTAAATAGCACCTGTCAAAAATAAATATAGTAATAAACACAGGTAATGTAGAAAAATATAGAGAGATTCCACTCTCGGCTAAATCCAGGAAGTTTAATTAGGTAGTCATGGCAATAACAACAACCTTTCACAAAAACATAACACTTTCAAGAAAAAAAAAAATATGGAGCATTTTAGTGTTAAACTATCAGCGACAAACAAAAGGAAAGAGAACCTAAATGGAGACTTACCACATCACTTTTAAAAATGGAAATGGGGAAACAAAGTATGAAATGGGAAGATATCTATCCAGAGAACGGTATGGACAATTTTAAAGAATAAAAAAAAGAGATCGAAACCGTTAAAAGACGAACTGACTAATTAATGCTCTCAAAAACTGGTGAAGCTCAACACTCTCATTTTCCAAAAGAGTATATTTTGTTTGCTTTGAACAGACTTGAAGACAATTTACTTGTACATAATAATAATACTGATTCTGCAAGAATTAATTGCATAAATCTTTTATTGTGAAATCAAAATGGGAAATGAAACGACACAATTACTCTATTGCATATTAAGCGAAACTAAGTTAAGCAAAGATTAACTCTTTTGTTTTTAAAAATAACACGAAATTCAAAAACAACAAATAAAAAAACCGCACACACATTATCTACTATAAAATGGAATTAGATATGCATGTGTACTAAATATAAATTAAAATTTGTAAAATTTGTTTACCAGTCTCGTGTAAAAAGGTACTATAAAATGCACAGTAAAAATTTGCAAATTATGACTAGCAAACATTGAAAAATAAACTACAATCAAATAAAATAAAAATTATGAATAAATAATTTCGTTTATATCGAACAATACACACAATTCTACCGCTTAATTATTTAACTAAGAAACATCAACTTAGTGAAAATTGTATTAAGATTTATGATTTAAAAAAAAAAATTTAAAAACTAGAAAGTTGGCTAAGAATTTTACTGAAACTTCAATAAATTCTTGTTTTTGTGTAAGTAGTTTCAGTTTCAGTTGACAAAATGGTTTGCGAAAATGAAATTATTGGATGCTAAGTAACTGTACCATTTATTTATTTTTTTGTAATACAAGAATTCCAAACATTTTGGGAAAAAGTGGATGTTTGGAAATTGAAAGACTCGAATTCAAATGAAATTAAATTGAACACAGTGATCTAATTATAAAGAAGTATTAGTTTGTCAACATTTCACAAATATTTCTTCATTAAAATTAAAATTTTAATATACATTTCGTAGAAACCTTTTACCATATAATTGGAAATAATGTTATTAAAAGAATAGTAATGTAGGAATTAGGCCGGCTTCAGGCATGAACACTTGACCGCATTGAATGGCCAATCGCAAAGTAATATTTTTTCTCATGTATCGCGATGACCGATAAAAGCCCAACTGTGTTGGACCACTTAAACTGGTGATACTTGTTACTAAACTTTCAAATCGCTTTTTTGGTCGACTTTTCGAGGCATTAGCCACCGCATTAACAGTTTTACCTTGAAATGATATTCTTTGAAATAACAGAATGTGAAATTAATATATTTACCAGTTACCTTAGAGAACATTATCTTCCAAATAATTTAATTATTTCTTATAAAAAAAAGTAACTTCATCTCCCAACTATGTATTAATGATAAAACAATGGTTAAATGATTTTTAAATCTTAATAAAATTAAATTTGATTTTTTTTTTTACAGCCTGTTTCTTTTAATTCCCCAACCTCATTTAATTTTTCTCTGAAAACCATACTACAATTGGTTTTTCTTAAAGTTATGTAATTCAAGAGGCTGTTTTGCACAAAATTACCCAAAAAGGAAAGTGCACTAGTGTCGGGTTGTTAAGCATGTTACATTCGGTTAAAAGTGATTTAAGTCTGAAGGATTCTAAATTGTTGATTTCAAATTTGGTGGACAGCGGACTGTAAAAAACGGTTCAACCTAAAGCGGGCTCTAAAGGCAACTGCGTTAATTATAGAGTTCTGACAAAATGAACGAAGAAAAAAAAAAAAATGTCCAAAGCAAATTACTTAATATTTGCTTCTTTTTTTTCTTTTTTTTTTTTTTACAAAAAATTCTAATATAAAATTAATACTTACGATTTAAATAAATTTAAAACATTTCTGTTTATCATGAGGTATTCTGGTTTTAAATAAAATTGAATCAGCTCTAAACTGTGTATTGAGTAAAGGTGTGTAGCCAAACACCTACATATAAATTAATTTAAATTATTTTCAAATATTCAGAAGTTTAAGATACAAATACTATATCTATAATTACCTGTGAGAAGAAGTTAATACATTTATGCCTTTCTTGGAAATGAGTGTCATCTTCAGAGAGCGATACAGGGCAACCAGGGCATCGAAATGTCCACCTTGAGGTAACCTACATAAAGCCCACATTTTAATAGCAACCATCTCAAACAATATTTAGCAGATTTAATATAAAATTTAAAGATTATAGCATTGTTTAAAGAGGATGAATGCGGTCTATTAACTTTGTGAAAAAATTTTGGGAAGCATTTTGACAATCGCCTGAAATGTTTAGTTCCAGGAGTATATATTAATTTTTTACATATACAGAATAGCTAGAGAACTCTGCCTTTGGCGCCCAAACTCCCGGGAGTGGGGATCCGCTCCTCTGGCGCCCAACCCTTCTAACATTCAGAGACATTTCCGTGGTAGCCTGCTTCATTTTGTGGTCATCGACCGGTTCGGGCGTTCGCCTATCTTCAGGATACGTTTTTCAGACGTGTGACAACACAGACTTGCACAGAGCAAATTTAGTTTACACACTCTTGGAAATGAGTGTGAAATGAGATTTCCAAATGAGATGAGACCATTTCATTTGGAGACCAAATCTCATTTGGAAATGTTCTCACTCACTTGGAAATGAGTGTCATCTTCAGAGAGCGATACAGGGCAACCAGGGCATCGAAATGTCCACCTTGAGGTAACCTACATAAAGCCCACATTTAATAGCAACTATCTCAAACAATATTTAGCAGATTTAATATAAAATTTAAAGATTATAGCATTGTTTAAAGAAGATGAGTGCGGTCCATTAACTTTGTGAAAAAATTTTGGGAAGCATTCTGATAATCGCCTTTTCCATTTTGACAATCGAGATTTCCAAATGAGATGAGAACATTTCCAAATGAGATGAGAGTGAAATGAGTTTTTATGCACTTAGCAACCATGTATATAGAAATACAGTAAAAAGATCTAATTCTAACCATCCTTTATAACATACAGAATAAAAAAAGTGTATGAGTTAATATTTCTATAATTTTTGTCTAATATTTCCGTTCTCATAAATACTATCCCTTTAATGTTTTCAAATTATGAATTTCTACAGATTTTCCTGAGTATTTGAATTTCAAAGGAAGTAAATTAAAATAGATATTACTTAAACAATTTTTTCTAAAACAATTAGACGCGCCCCTCTATAGCCCTCGATTATAAGGTTACATATATGGTCCAAGATAATAAATTCTGAAGAAATATGTTTCAAGAAGGTTCAGGCATTTTGATTTTTTTTTTAATTTCAGTTCATCTATATTTTCAAAATAGAAAGAAATTTCGATTCTTTTATGAACCGTGTATGACCCTTTTTTGCTAATAAATAGTTTGAAAATTAAATAATGTTTTCAAGGTGAACTCTTTTAAATAATACTTAACAATCTAGGAAAATAAAAATTTAATAAGTTCATGCAACCAAATACGGTCAAAGACAAAAAAATAATTACGTTTTCTGCAATTTTTTATATTAACGAATATTCTGTTTTACTATGCAAGTTTATATGGGATGTGTGCATATTTTTATGCTTCCATTGTTATCCGCTTGAAGGGATCAGCCATTGCAAATGCTCGTAATAAAAGAAAAAGGAAATCAATTCTTTACTTGACCCATAGTCAAGTTTGCTCAATACGTCATGTCTGCCGCTGATTCAACGGAACAATATATTTAATTATAATTGCTTCAAAAAATAAAATAATATACTATACCTTTACTGGAGGTTTTCTAGTAATATGAGATACAAGAAAATTCATTGCAATATCTTCACAATTCATATATTCATCAACTTTATCTCTAATTGCTTGAGGTAGCCAATAAGTGTATAGATACGTGTAATGTTTATGGATGAAGGCAGCACCTATAGTATTTATCAAATTATAACATTATTCATCATTTATACATTGAATTACTAAAAGTTTTGCTTAAAAAGTAAAAGATTTCAACGTTGATTTAAATACCTGTTAATACCATAGAAAGTTCACAAGAATAATTTGAATTATACAGCCATCCACCATAATTAAGATCAAGTGCGTGATAACGTCCAGGAAAACCGACAACTCTATCTCGTTGTTCTCTCCAAACGCTGGATAATTACATAATAATTAATACTAAGCAAATATAATAGTATACAGTAAAATATTGGAGATTAGATTACAGAATCAAAATAGATATATATAATATTGTACTCATTAGGAAAAATACTCATTCAAATTTAGAAAAATGGGCTTTTAGCAAAATAAGTTGCAATGATCGTTTAGTTCAATAACGAACACAAAAAAAACTTGATTTCGAAAACTCTCTATAGCTATATGTACACGCCGGAAGCATTGTGAGTTCCGCCAAATCATGCATTATCAACTTATTCAATTCTTCTGTTTATAAGTAGTCATTGGATCCTCTACTATGATGTGTAAAAACCGAACCCTCTACTTTGTGTGATTTATTTTTGAGCCGTGCTGTTCACATACATATATGCGCGCGAGCACACATACACAAAACACCAACACCACACTATGAGAGAAAAACCAAATTCTAAAAACCATTTTCCAATCTCACGAGATCTGAAAACATTTACTCCCGTGAAAATAGGTCTTATAAGCAGTAATGAAAGCAAAATTTTAATTCAGATTCCTTAAAATAAGGAAAATAAGAGTGGACCTTTCAATAAAGAATTTGAATTGCTTATTCTTCCTTTATAGGAAGTAAATAAAGGAATCTTAAGGAAAATAATTCCTGATTCAAGTCCGTTTTTTTCCCGTTATAACAATCTTCATTTTGTAATCGAAAAAGTTCATTCAGAATGTTTTGGCATATTTGTGCTGTTATGACTCAGTGATTATGTGCCAGTCGTGAGACAGAAAAACAGACATACATACCATGCCTTGCAAAATATAAGTATAGAACCGGAAATACTAGAAACCGATCGATTACAATAAAATGAAGCTTGCTATAGATGGGAAAAATCATAATGTTTTCAAGCTTGGCGGATGGATCCAAACCATCTAATGTCAATTTTTTAAAAATATTTTGAAAATAAAATAGTCAGTAATTAAAAATTTTGGGATAGCAGTTCAAGATAATATCCTCACCGAAAACCAAATATTATTTCATCATGCCTTAAATGGGCATCGTCATCAACAGAGAGAACAGCTTCAGTTTCAATTGCTTCATAAGGTAAAAAGCGATTGTTTAAACTATTTCTGCTTGCTTTTACTACCTAAAATATGAGAGTATGAAATAAGAAAATGGCAGTATAAACAAAACCCAATTAGCATAAAAAGATAAATGAAAAATTACATGAACTGGAACTCCAATATCAGGCCAACGAAGATCTTGTAATGGTGGTCTCGGTGAATTCCAAACTACTACTACCTTATTTAAATATGGAAGTCCATGTAATCTACTTAATGAATTCATAAGAACCTAGAACATTAAAATATCATATGTAAGTAGATATCCAACAAAAAATATTTAATATAATCTTAGTTTCATTAAATATTTTTTCACCTGCTCACGTTCATAGGTTAGCATAACTATAGTAAACTGTTCTCTAGGTACATTTCCTCCTAGACTATCGCAAAACTCTTTACCTGCACCACCAGCACCGCCTCCTATTGGTCTAAATCCCATTCCCGAACCTAAGAATGCAAATCATATTTACAGTGCAAGTTCTGTTAATATGAGAATTTGAAGTCAGCATGCATAGTGATTCTCCGTGGTGATTCAGTTTTGCGGAATTGAAAGCCGGAGTTAAATAACACATTACTACCGTTTCCTCCAAAACTTCGTTCCTGCAAAAAATGGGCTTTAAGAACGCGAGATCTACTCTTTGAACTTTATTATCCACTCTTTGAACTTTTATTTATTAATATAACTGACAGGCATATAATACTACTTTCCAAAATTCACTATTTCTTCCATAAAGGTCGTATCTAATACAAAATATCTCAGAATTAGATCAATTTACAACTAGCTGCCTTCGACGGGGAGAGAACTATTCTCTTTTTGGGAATGTCTCTAAAGATTTCTAGCCTAACAACACACCCAATATCTCCAACATTCATGCATTACAGATTGTACTTCAGAGATGTTTGCAATTTGGGTTTAGCTAACTCTCTAGCATACCACAATATATTTGAATATTGTGACGGACTTTTGCAACATACAAACACAGCCACAACAGTAGACCTTACATGAGGACATAGAAATAGATTTTATGTGTGGCAGTAGATTAGCTTTGCCGAAACCTTTTTTCCATAAATGCAGTTGTACTTGGAACTGATCTAAGTCCCAAATAAATTTCTTCATTTGGCTTAAGGAAAGCAGGCCTAAGGGGTCAAACCAATCCGTGCGTGATCCTCTTGGAACTAAATTTAGTTGAAGTTACGCTTAATAAAACAAAAATTCACTATACAGTACATAATCCCATTTAAGAATATTAGTTTTTCTATCGACTTCTTTTCAACAAATATTACACAGGATATTTCAAGATTGAACGGCCAAAGTTTAGGGATGTTCCTTTGGAGAAAAATGACATCTGGACATACGAAGTGATGCTCTTATATGATATATAACTATTCAAATATTTGAAAAACTACTTTTTTCAGGTCGAATGTGTTCAGATTTACATTTCTTAAGTAACTTGGTTGAAGAAAAGGACATACCTTAACTCTAAAAGCTTAGCATATGAATCACTGAAGATAAACCAGTTACTAAAATGAGTGTAACCCAGTTAAGTGTTGATTATCAGTAAACTACGCGGGACCCTTCTTAGGTGCCGGCCTTACGCAAATGCGTATCTCACGTTATATTAAACTGAACCTGTTTGCGGCAACATGCCTGAACAAAATGGGAATGTAGGTAGCGAATGGTTAGAGCATAAAACACTTTTGGGCTCTTTATTTTGGAATAATTTCGAAATTTTCTGCGGTTGAGAGCGACTGACTTTGAATCTGTATACATTCCTGTAAATGCCCTACATTAGGCTGATCTTAAGTCTCGTCTGAATGGGGCAACTTTAGTGTGGAACTGTACTTTAGGTACATTTCCTCCTAGACTATCGCAAAACTCTTTCCCCGTCCACACACCACTGCATTCCAAACTATTATCCCGACATTCGTTTTAGTAAAATTCTAGTGTTATCACATTCATAATATAGTTAAAGTTTAAAACGCTTAAAGTTAATAGTTAAAATTTAAAGTCGATTAAAGTTTAATCACAGCTGATAGAGCAGCATAACTGGGTGGAGCCTTCATTCCTTGGCCCATGTCCCATTTTGTTTCTTCTGAATCATTTGGGCTGATTAGAAAAAAGAATGGGAAAAGTAACTTACAACCAACGCTGCATCATCTGTTCTATATAAGTTTTTATTATTTGACTAAATGTGGTCTATTTTCATGGTTTAATAATAGTAGAGTTATTTATTTGCCTGCCAGCTATGTGACATCCACATATATATATAATATTCTATTACGAATAATGATGTGGTCTAGTGAGAACAAAGATTGTGTTGATTCAATGAAAGCCATGGTAAGCACCTCCACCAGATTGTTTTCTTCTGGTAAAGTTATGACAGTATATATGCAGGAAGAGAAAGGAAAAGCTATTATAATACATACATACATATATATATATATATAAAATCTACTAATTTAGTTAGATTTAACAAAGAAGCAGAAATTAGAAACTATTATTACCTAAAAATTTAGCATCGGATGGCAGAACAGGATCAAAAGGTAGCTGAGGGTAAAGTTTGAACGGATCACCCCAAGTATTCCACATTTCATAACCCTATTTAAATATAATAATATTATTAAATGGTTTATCCAGCAATATAATATTTTTTAATATAAAGAAGTAATGTGGAGTTCATGTACCTGTGTAAGAAATATTGAATAATTTCTCTTGAATGCAGGTGATGGATATGCGGGCTCTATTGGGCCTAAACTCTCTTCTGGCTCTGCATCAGCTATTATTGGTTCAGTCTTCAATGGCTGCACAATAAGACAACATTAATAATTTTTATAAAGAAACGAAACTATAATAATAGAAAAAATTATAAAATATAGAGAAAAGAATTTTATTGCTGTTTTTCATTAGTTGTTGTAAATTGTTATTTTAAAAAACTTTTTATTTGCTTATCTATTTAGGTGTATATAGTTCCTGTATACTGCTATATTATAATATTATTCTTATTTTTTATCGAAAATCCTGTTCGAATGACTTCCTGTTCATTTTTATCATGTTGAACGTATATATTTACGTTCCCGCAATAGCTTATAAAAGTGTCAAGGTGAGGCTGATAAGCTGAACATTCGAAAGTCCAGATTTGTTATTTTTGTCATTTAAAGTTTTGAACAATATTTTAAAATAAGAAATTAAGCTTACCACAAAGCCATCAGAGAATACACTGACAGCTGGTACGTCTATAGCTGGAGGAGGTGGTAATGACATTCTATCTCTAAGAGCAGCTAAAGAAGTGTCTATGATCGCTTGCAAGGATGATAAATACCTTTCCCATAAAAATCTACCTTGGCGTTTTAATGCCATTAGATCAGTATCGCCAATTGATCTCAAAATAAAATGCAATTCTGGTAAACGTGCTAAACTTATTTGTACTGCAGCTCCTCTCCATCGTACAACCTATCAAACCCATGTTCAATTAATTAACTATACCGTTAACAATGGATCTTTCATAATCCATCAACAATATTTCGCTAATCAATAAAAACAAAAGTAAAATTCTTAAAATAACACACCTCTGCATATGGTAATTCAATATCACCAATTATTACAGGTATAGCGGCTAATTTCATTGCTTCATACAATCTAGCACCATTTACTGGATTTGCTGTGCCAACTGCAGGAATCAATGCAAATGTACTCTGTTTGAGGATTTTAGCACGAGTTTCTTCGGTACCACAAAGGCCCCATTCACTTGTACTTTGTCTCAAACCTGTCGCTGGTTCACAGTTAGAGTCTAGGAAAATTTCGTCGGTTGTTGCAGAGAGATATGAACGAAGTACTGTTACTAAAAACATAAACTATATTAGACATTTTAGAGCATCTCTATTGAAAAAAAAAATTTCTGAACAAATTTAATATTTTTTTTTTATGTCAAAGCATTTTGTATTTTACTTGATAAAACCATCACAAGAGACTAAGCATACTAAACTCTTCTTTTCATATTATAAAAAGCAGAATAACAAACTATGTTTGAAAAAAACAAACTAGTTCTTAAAGATAATCTTATCTATTTCAAATAAGAATATCATTAAGAATTCTTCCCATTTTTCCCATTCAAAGTCAAGAGATATTTATTAGAATAATGATATGTTACAATTAAATAGGCTGGCGGAAACTGGAGGAACGCCTTGGAAAGAGAAAAGATATTTTCTGCGAGCTGGTAACATCGAAGAAGCCTCTGACCATACATCTCCACCAGGAGGCCCACGAGCAACACCTATTACTATATCAAATCCTGGAACAAAAAATTCAAAATACATTCAACGCATTGAAGAAACATTACAAAATTGTATTTATTGACCTTAAATGCTTGTTACCATATCAAGGATTCTTTTATTTCATGTATTCCAAAAAACAGTGACCACATTAATAAACAGTTTTAAAAGCAAGTTTACTTCGATAGTATTGCTTGGGTGGACAGGGTTCGGTCAAGGGGAGTATCCTCGCGGAAAAGGTTTCCTAAACTGTCTATATTTTGCAGATGACAAGCTTTAAATTGGTCATTGACTGTATGCTAGAAAATAGGCGAACATATATACATTGAATGGAGAATGGAATTAAACTGTATGAAAACAGAATATGCTTCAAAAATTGACTCCTTGAAAATGATAGTGAATAATGGAAGAAATCAATATTGAAACAAACAGCTTCTCGGATTAAGTCATAAAATGAAGAAAAAACAGTGGTTCGGAAGAAACTAGGATATACAACGTTCCTAAGAGGTCTCTAATTTTCATAGAATTAGAAAGCTCTTAAAAATATATATATATATATATATAAATGTCTAGTCCTAGTCTACTATATTGTCGTTTGTCAACTACATGTTTGATCATCAGGCCAATTGGGGGATCTTGATGATCTCCAAACATTCTCTAAACCAAACCGAAATAACAAACAATGTTATATAGATTATTTACGTACCAAACAAGTTATTCCCCGTATTTGTTGAGGCGTTAACTAATACTTATTTATCTCTATAAATTGGAAATATACATTTAATTTAATTAATTACTGAATAAGACATAAAGTAAAGAAAATACTGTTCAAATAAAGAAAATAATGAACTGATTTTAATGAAAGATAATTAACAAAAAAAAAACTGATAGAAGGCTCTTTCACTTATAAAATCTAAATCAACTTAAATATTAACAAGTTGTTTACAATATTTACACACTAAGGAGTTAGTAGTATGTTTGGGGCGATGTTAACTGTTCTTGAAAAACTGTTCGCTGATGATGCAGAGGTTATGAATGGGAGCTTTCCACCGCTACACAAGTCCACACGATATCTGTATCGTGTTCAACGAATTTCCTTCAATGTACAGAATAGCTAGCTGCGCCAGATATGCAATAGTATTCTGTAGCAGCTAGCTGTATACAAGAACTCAGTGTTCAACTTTTCAGTCAGACGGACGAACTATCGGTCTCGCAGGGCTCACTGCCTTTCCAGTTAATTATGTCCTCTTCCCCTCTCACCACACTCTAGCAATTAGGGTCGATTTCGTCAGTCTGCACACTATCTTTTCAGTCACCCTTTTCATTTAATTTATTTTATTATTGGTGCCCCTTTATTAATATAATTTAATTACTACTATATAATGACGTTACGTCACAATGAAGCTACGAACTGGAAAGTATACAAATACAGGTTACCTGGTCTAAATTGCGGATGGGCAAACTGAGCAATAATAGCACGTCCTGTATGTTGACTCGGTACAATACATGAGTCACAAGTCAAGTCCGTTCTTGAAAGATGAAGTAGAATATGATTTCGACCTAGTAAAATAATTATAAAAAAAAATGCATCTAGCATAATTTAAACATTAGATAGAAAAGTGATAAATGACATAAAATAAGAGGATATTTACCGTCTCCACCCCAATAAGGAAGATCTTTGAGCGTGTCCAACTGTGGTGCTTGGTTACTTTCACCAAGTAGCACAAGATACACGCAAGCAATGCGAGGATCAGTAGTGAAGTGAGGATTATAACCAACTGTTTGTGAAACAGCTGTTTTGAGGAAAACTGAAGCAACACTTCTAGAAGTGTCATACAGATAGACTGGAAAACCAGATGTTAATGGACATCGTGAATGATCCAGACATGTAGACATGGTGCACTGTATATTAATTTCGGGTGGTGGAAAGGTTTCTGGAGTTCGATCCGATAGCAGAATTAAAGGCGGTGCCAGTTCTGGGCTGTTTCTTTGTACTGCCTCTCTCTGAGCTACCTGGGCCTAAAAAATTTAATTTCAAATGTAATTCGTTATCAATGAAGAAAGAAAAGTAGATAATCAGTTACAAAAGTGGATTTGTTAGTAAAACTTCAAACAGTAACAAAAAATGAACTAAGGAAAAAACATTTTTAAATTAGAATGAACAATGAACCTGCTGCACTGATAATTTGAGTTTATTGAGTTCCGTTTGTTGTCTACTTAATTCTGTTTTCAAAAGTTCAATTTTGTGAGTGAATGATACAACTTCACTTTGCAGCTTCTGTCGTTTTGCTTCTAAATCTCTCAGTTCATTACTTACTGAACCTGTCGAATAAAGAAAATATACACAATTCAGATGCATGAATCAATAATGATTTGATGAATTCTTATTTAAGTTCCATTTAATTTTTTTTTAACCCAGGAGCCACTGATGCTTGAATATAATTATTTGAAACATTTCTTTCTACAGAAAGTGAACACAAATTAAAAAGGAAAAAAAACCTTTTATCCTAAGCATTTCTTGTATTCTCATTTTGAGATCAGACGCTTTTAATGCGCTGAAGTCTTCATAAGCCTCCAGCTTCGTTCTTGAACGATGGACATCCGATAATGGACGTTCTCTATCCCTTTCCACCTTAGCAGAAGAATTTAGAATTAATAGCAACAATTGTGAATTGTCTAATAAACAAACGTCAACTAGACAAAACATAAGACTTACATTTGATATATAATAATGTGTAAATAATGGCACTGTGACAAGAGCTAGGGTAACAAGTATTATTATTCTGGAAAGTTTTACATTTGCCACCCAATGGCAAATGCGTTCCTTGGTCAAAAACATTTGAATTGTCAGATGACTGACTTAGTATCATGTCTTACTACCTAAAAAATTAACAAATTTCTAATTAGAAACACAGAAACAAGTGTTAAACTTCATTGCTCCACTCTAGTTATTATCAACGTATACAAAAGTGTTATGTGCTTAGACAACATAAAAAAAAAGAAGTTTGTTCAATAAAACTTAATTAGTAACAATTACTTACTTTAAATAAGGACTTTATATGTGACATAAACACATCTTGACGTTTCAAATCGATACAAACATGCCAAAACCTTCCCTGAAAAATACTGTGAACAGCTGAAACAACCAGTGCTGCTCTCCCTTGGATGTTTGTCAAACTAAAATCTAGTGTGAACATACAACCTTCTCTTTAGTTATCAAAATTGTAATTGATTAACTTAATAGTTTGTGAATAAAATTTAATGAAATTCGTCGGTGTTTTTATGGAGAAAATCATAAAAAATGAAAAACTGTTCAATAAAAACACACTTCCGGTTACTAATTTTCTAGAAATTCGGAATTTATTTCTAATTAATTTTGTGTACCCGGTAGAATAGTATATAATAGACTAAGAGGCAAACAACCCTCCCCCTCCCCAAAAAGACCACTTAAATGTGTTTATCCGGAGAAATGGTTCAAATAAAGTCGTAGCTCTTTATATGTGTAATTCACATATTAGTTTAAGAAAATCGTTGGAACTTTTAGAAAAATAGCAGAACATTGGCAATACCTTTCAGTGAAAACACACTTCCGGGCATCTGATTTTCTTCAAACACAGACTTTCAACAACATATTTAATTCTAATTATCAATATTATTTAGATAATAGAATTGTGTAATAAACTGAAGAGGACAATCTAACCCCACCCTTCCACCAAAAGGGCCTTTAAATGAATTTTCCCGGAGAAATGTTCCAAATAAAAATTGTAGATCTTTGTATGCATAGATATACTAAGTTTAAAGGAAATCGTTAGAGCCATTTTTGAGGAAAAAAAGTGAAAAAAAACATTCAGTAAAGTGGTACTTCCGGTTGAGGAATTTTGACTGATAACGTACTTCGGATCCCATGGTGAATATCAAGTTTGAACTTTCTGCGATTTTTTGTTTTTGAGCTATGCTTTTCACATACGTACTCAGACCACTTGTTAAAAAGCACTTTTTTGGACTCAGGGAACCTCAAAACGGATATTTGCAGCGAAAACTTGATA
Source organism: Triatoma infestans (assembly GCA_011037195.1). Lineage (NCBI taxonomy): Eukaryota > Metazoa > Arthropoda > Insecta > Hemiptera > Reduviidae > Triatoma > Triatoma infestans. Next base: position 108,909 of record JAAEAF010001999.1, read on the forward strand.
TCGAAAATTTGACACGATTACAATACTTCCTCTTACTAGGACTAAGATAAAGTAAAAATGTGTGCTTTGTTTTACTACTCTTAGAGAAAGCATTCCGTCTTGTTAAATTCGAAATTAAGTATTCACCGGAAGTTTCAATTTTGAGGATCGTTGAATAGGAAAAAATAGTTTAGCGTATAGTGTGTATAAATATCCCATAGTGAAAATCATGAGTATCTCAATTTTGATATTGTTTATGTACCACCACACATGCCACACAATTGTTTCAGTCAGAAGAGCGACTTTATTAAATAGTTTTTTCCCAGTTTTTTTTTTTTTTTAGATTTTCTTTAAAATTCCCTTACCAATTAAATAAGTACAGCCCTAACACTTTGATTTGAAAGGTTTTTACAAGAAATTTGATTTTTGGGGATTCTGCGGATTTGTTTTCACTGGTTTCCCTATAAAATGCAATAATGCTATTACGAAATGCTGTATGGTTTTACTAATAAATTATTGGGCCAACAAATCTTGCAAATCCCGTTACAGTGCACTGTGCCTTCTCATCAAACTATAAAATACAAAAGAGAATTAAATTGATTTGAAAAATACCCAGTTTTAAAGAAAGAGAATGTCCTGTGAAGGTGTACATATTAGATTTTTTTAGACATAATACTTAATTGTAATTTTAAATTTGTATTATTTAAATTTAATTCTATTCTTAAAATCCAGGTACAATTTCTTACACTTGCTAGGGGTTTTCCATAGCTATTAAAATGTTAAAAATTCCAAATCCGGATATTCTTGGGTTAGTAATAGTCCTAATTATAGCAGTATTACTAGTAATAAAAAAAAATATATTTTAATTACTAGAATAGCATATCGTGGGTTCAATACTCACGATATTGAGATACTCATGATTTTCACTATGGGATATTTATACACACTATACGCTAAACTATTTTTTCCTATTCAACGATCCTCAATACTAGACAACTCGTACTTTCTAGATTTTGGGTTAACTGTTTTAGACTATTCAGATAGAAACTGTTTCTGTGCTAGACGTGGGGAACTAAAAAAATGACTCCAGATATATCTGGTGACAGTTTTTTAGTTCCCCACATCTAGCATTGAAACGGTTACTTTGTGAACAATATTTTAGTGCAGTTCTAGTATTGAACCCATATATTGGTGTATGTTTAATTTGATTGTATTCCCAAATGTGTTGTTAATTATCTAGGTATGTGAGGACCGGCCTTTATGAATTTGTATTTTATGTAGGATTTGATCTTGACTTTGGAAGTATATGGTGAAATTGATTTTGGACATATTTAGCTGTTTTTTAAAAAAAAAATAGCTTTACTTTAAATCATAACTAATTCAAACAAATCAATAAATTTTACAGATTTGCTACAGGTAAGTTATACTGGCACTCCTATGTAAATATGTGTATTATTTGTATATAATTTTGAATAAAGAATATTATTATTTAAATTTGCTAAAATATTTTTTTCTTTTTTTGTAACCTCCGTCCAAAACATCTGATCGGTAATTTTAACTGTAAAGACCTTCTGAAAAAATTGGCATTATTTTTATAATATAGTTAAATTTGCAAGAATGTAAAAATTAAATTATTTCAAGGCCGTTTCGCCAAAGATTGGATTTAAGTAAAGCATCTTTTTCAATAAAAGTTGAGATGAACTAATACTTATAAATACTAGCTGAAGATGATCTCCAGGTCAACACTACCTGTTCAGTGAATGAATAATTCCTAGGAAAATCCAGCCCTGGTTATAAGAGTTTCAACCTTAACACTAACTGTAGAAATCTTAAAAATAGTAAACAATCATTGTTCCATCTTGAGTCAAAAGTCATTTATTATTTGGTGCAAAATTTCATTTACATATACATATACAAATTATATACATTCGACCTTCTTTTTTTTTTTAAAATTTATATAACTTTTAAGCAATATATAGTTTTTTTTTGGTAACTTCTAGGTCAATAATTTCACTTCTATATGGAATGTATTAGTTAAAAAAAATATAAAATACATTAAATTATAATTTAATAGTTATTTTGAATTATAAATAAATTTCAGGTAGAATTTTGGTACATTTAAATCATTTTAAATGTAATGAAATAAAATGTAGCATTCTTTATACATGCAATAGCAATAATTGATTATGAAATGAAGTTTAATTAAAAAAAAAATATATATACTTATTTCTCAAAATAATTAAAAGATACACACGCATATAAATATTAGGTTCAATTTTTACATAGGTAAATGATAAATCGTATGCGACTTTTTCGCAAGAAACCATTAAGATTTTAGAAGGTCTGATAAATTATTTCATTTGTTGGGTCGTTAATACTAAAGCTGCTTTAGGTGGTATAGTAATTTCAGAGGATTTATATAGTTTCCTGAAAAAAAAAAAAAAGAAGAAAAGAAATAATTTATAAGACATTATAATTGTATGTTTTGGTATATACATGTACATAAAAACATTGTAAAAATCTATCAACCAATAAAAGTATAAGGAATAAAATGCAACATACGGTTTCTTATCTTTATCTCTGAAATCATTAACATTTAAACTGGCAAGATAGAAATACAGTGTACTTGGCAAACTTTCTCTTTTCTGTAATAAATTCACTTTTTCTTCTATACTACCAAAATTAATAACCACAACAACACTTGGATTATCATCGAAATACCTAAAACGGATATAATATAATTTATTAAAATTGTATAATTTAATTGATATTAATAATTATTGATTTACTAAATTTACCTATAAATAGCCAAAACATTATCATTAACATCAATTACATTAATATCACCAAATTTTAGTGTTAAATTTTTCCTTAATGAAACCATCTCTCTATATATTTTCAAATGCGATCTATCGCTGCTATTCTGTGTTTTTACATTATTTTGCCAATAACTAGGACTAACTGGAATCCATGATTTTAATGATGATGAGAAACCTGCAAATTAATGTAATTACAATTAATTTCTTCCATTGAAGAAAACAGAAAATATATATAATTTTTATAATAGTATTAAAAATATTAGAGCAACATTTTTAGATTGAAAAATTACCAACTCAAATGAATACATGATGTATTCATATAGATACATTCATATATACATATATGAACCAACAAGTATTACATATATATTTCTTTGTTTAAATATATTTTTATCCTTCCGTCTTGACCAAAAAATATTTTAAAAAAAGAAAACTAGATAGTACTGAGGCGGCATAGTAGGTACTCTAGAGGAAAATTAATGTTCCGTACCTCCAAAAATGAAAGGAAGGTTATTTGCTGTAGATCGTTGCGAAGTTTAAAGAAAATCGCGAAAAACTTGAAAAAAAAAAAACCGCGCTTTTCTATTTGACGGCAATAACCCTCGGAACGGCTCTAAACCTGACGGATGGCCGAATGCGATGCTAAAGACAATGAGATGCTAAAGTTAAAATATGAGGAACAATGTTTTTTGCAGCATGACAGACAAATCTGCTTTCACTAGAATACAGCAGGGAGTCCATTTTAAGCAAAACCAATGTTCCACTTTTTCAGATGTATGTGCTTAGCTCACCGATCCCGTGGTAACCATTTTGACGAGAAATTAATTCCCCGAAGTCGGTTCTATTTTCTTAGCCATGTTGGCAGGCATAGGGATTTACCATAATAGCTAAGACTTGCTGGTTAAAGAGGTTGCTGAAGTTTTTCCTTACCCGTCATATAAATATATAGGTTATTAGTTATAAGACGACAAAATTAGTTAAGCATTGTTTTTTCCATCCAATGAAATTGCATCGAAACCAACCCACCCACCTTCTTTTAGTCTGTGGCTCTTCTCAGAAAAAGGTTGGAAATTCTTGGATATTTAATGTTACCATGGTAACATGTTTATGTAACAATTTTGAATATCATACCGCACCTGCTGTTTTATTTTTGTTCCACAAGAAAGGCCCTCTTTCTGGATCTCTACTTTTCCAAAGAAAATCAGAATATGATGAATGCTTTCCTTGAGGATCTTTAGCTTGATCCATACGAACAATTGAATCAGGCATACCAAGTTCCTCACCATAATAAGTAATAGCGGTACCTTTCAATGAAAGAATCAAGATATTCAATAAGTCAACATATTCCTTTGAAAATCGACTGGCTACTCTATGTTGGTCATGATTACCCAACTGAAAAAAAAGAAGAAGATTCATAAATGATGGTTAATTGTAAATTTGAATATAAATTAGGGAAAAGATTCTTCCACAGCTTTCAACATATTTAAAGGAACTTTTATAAACAGTGTAACTCTCTGGCATTCGAAAATAATTTAACAATAATATTTGATAAGACAGAAATTGTTTAGAGAACTTAGGGAGGGGGGATCAAAAGAGTTGTTTTCGGTCCATTCCAGACTGGTAGAACTTATAATGTTTCAGAATTATGAGAACAAAGAACAAGTCTTTATTAAGATAGCAATCAAATTAATTTTTCAAGTCCTATTAATCCCTTGAATAAAAAATGAGACGGAAAAGGAAATGATAAAGAGTTTGAAACAAAACAAAAAAAAAACACGATTTTTACATATTAATAATGCCACAATTCTTGATGAAATGCCTTTTATAGAGATGTTGAGATGATATATTTATATATGATTGTTCATACCAAGTATATATTTATCTGATGAACTTATTTCAAGCAAGATGCTCCAATAATGTGATTGAACTTGTTATACATTCCAAGTAAAATTCAATTTTTTCTTAATATCGCTAAAACTCTTCAGTCATTCATTAAGAGATTTGGTACTGCTATCTCAGAGGTATTCATTAATAGCATAAAATGTTCAAACTTTCCAATAGGTAATTCTGATTTGTCTCTTCAGTCTTGCTTGTAATGCCTGACTGATTGTTTTTTCATTGACATACTGAACAGGTAATGTATGGCCATGATTAGTATGACAGAGCAGGTGATGTAAGGTGTCTGTCCACTATACCGTGCCATACTAGGACCGTAATAGGAACATGTCAGGCGCTCAGAACACTATCTATGCTCACTGTAACGGATCAACAGTGTTCTATTCCCGTATACAACACGTATGATAACCGTATCATACCTGTTTGGTTCCCGTTCTATCGGTTTTTGTACATTATCCATTTCGTGTTCACGCGGTCTAGTAAAAAACTAAGCTTTCTAACATGACAGGGATAACAACACGAAGCATACGCGGTTGTAACGTGGAGCATACGCAACAACAACGCAGTGGGCCGCCCGCGCACACCGGTGCCTGCAAAATATTCTTTCCGTCGAATTGTTGTCGGTACGGTCATAGCATGTTACAGTGTTGGCCGGTGACGGAACCGTTCTAGTGGGTATTGTTTGATACTATACAATACAAAGAATATGAATTTGTATGTGTCGATAAGGTCCTAGTCGGCTATGGTACGGTGTAGTGGGCAGAGACCTTTATAGTAAAAATAAAACGGTACTGTACTGCTCAAAAGGAGATGTATAGTCAGCCTAAGTATTTAAATATTAGTGATTAGTGGTGGAGAGCTTAAATTTTTTTTTCAGGATTTCAGAAATTTGTTTTGAATATATACTAATAAAAAATACTTACAACCCAATTTGGATGATTTTCATCGCCCATAATTGCATACCAGTTATTAATACAGACTGCCCAATCAGCAGCAGTGCTGCTTATACTCATATTCTTAATGAAGAAGTAATTGAACGGGAAATGTGCAATTGGTGCAGCTTCAGTTCCATAATAATTCTTTACTGTATAAGGATCAGAGCTGTTGCTTTCAACTATCATTAGCCTGTAAAATAAAAATATCTTAGGGTACCTCTGCAATATCTTAGGGTACCTTTGCAATATGAGATTTATAATTACAACTATAAACAAATCTGTTGTGAGAAAGATACATAGAAAGGGCATAGACATAATAAATATTTTCATAACAATTACTTATAAATACACTTTTTATTGTCTACGTTTGAAACTCACTTCATACTTTATTGTCTTTCGAATATCCGAATCCCATTCTTTGGAGTAAGATGATAGTTTAGTTATGTTTACATTAATTTCTATAACTGCTCCTGGTGATAGTACTACTATGACAAAATTTACAGTAACTATTTTAAATCATAAATTTTACATGATTTACTGTAAACGTAAGTGGAAGATCTAATGATGGGAGAAGAGTATTTCTTCACTAAATAGAGTAAACTAGACCACAGACTCAACGAAGTATCCACTTAAATATTTTGGTAAAAATTTCAGTATATAAAACGTAACGGGACCCGTTTGAAATTATTTGTTTAATACTTTACGATCTTCTGTAATTGAGCCTCCTACCTCCGCACGTATCATCACTGGTATGCTCTCGGTAAAAAAAAATAAAGTATTCCTTGTTTTTTGATAAAATAAAACTTAAATTTTTCAAAATTTTCTCATATAAGACCTGTGTAATTTATCAATAAGAGAGAAATAAAGAAAATGCAAAATTACCTGGTCACATTATCTTTACGTGTATATTCATCTAATTTTGAACGAAATTTTGCTAATACATTAAAAGTTTTAGGTTGATCATATGTTTTTTCATGATGTCTTTCTTTATCCGGTCCAATTATTTCATCAGCAAAATCTTGATTTTCACAAAGAGCAAATACCCCAGCCATTCTAAATCCATCAACGCCTTTGTTTAGCCAGAAGTCAAGTACATCCTAGATTTCAAAAATAAAAAAAAATTGTTCAGTTTCTCAATGTGAACTAATAGTCAATTTTATTTTCATAAATTGGTCAGTGACACAATTTAAGTGGGCGAAATAGCATCCTATTTAATAATTTGTGTAAAGAAATAAATAAAGCTTTCTCTTACCGTCATATCTTTAATAACATCTTCATTTTCGTAGTTTAGATCTGGCTCTTCTTCCAAAAACTGATGTAGGTAAAACTCTTTCCTAAAAGAATCGTAAGTCCAAGCACTGCCTCCACCTATAGCGGCCGCCTATTAAATATATAAACAGTGTTGCCTCTTTACTTTAATTCAACTATTTTAAAACATTTAATTTATATTGTTATGGTAATTTTCATACCCAATTATTTGGTGGTTTTATAGTACCGGTGATAGTATCTTTAGATCCTGCTCTCCAAACGTAATAGTTTCTATATTTCTCGGTACCGATGGATTTGAGAAACCAATCGTGCTTGTTGCTTGTATGATTTGGAACAAAATCCAGTATTAATTTGATACCTACAATTAAAAATGAAAACTAAACGCCAAGAATCTGTAGTGTGATTTACTTATTATGGTGTCAGAATAAAATCTTCAGCAGTATTAATATCTAAATTAAAAACAAATAAATACCGATAGTAAAAATAACGTTCTTTTTTCTGTAGGCAAATTTAAAACTAAGTTATTTTGAATGTTATTCTCAAATTAAGCTAACTAAATGAGACCGGATACTCATGTTTTTATGAAAATAATTTAATTTTATGACTTTATAATAAATTCAAAAACTCTATTACTGAATCTAATGAAAACACGGACTTCACAATAACACAAATTGAATATTTGTGACTTTATTGTGTATGTAATACCTTGTATTGATCCTCCTACTATACCAGAACATCAAGTCTCCATCAAATAAATAAATTGTTGGATGTTTTTTTCCGGAACATTATCCAATTACAAAATATGATAGTTGGAATTAAATGATAAAAAGTCCTAATATAATATGTATTAAACACTTTATTATAAAATATCAAGCTTTCGATCTAGGAGCCAGGTCATTCTCAATATGACACAACTAAATTAAAAAAAAAATTGTTTAATCGTTCAAGAAGAGTAATTTGAAGCTGTTTCACAATAGTCAGAAGCGGCGAGCGATGTTTAATGCGTCTCCTTAATGTCTCATTTGTACTGTAACTAATGGCAAGTTATATGGTAATCTGTATTCCGGTCGGTTGAAGGGTAAGCAGGCATTACTTTTAGATTTACGTATTCCTCACCTTAAAGAGTTGAGTGAAAAATGGAAGAAAATGGTAAACCAACTCTATCGAAAGCGGGAAAAATGGGTATAAAAGGGGGTTCAAAAAAAGTATTGTAAAAATTGTTTATCATAGGGATTCTACATGCGCAGAGGATTCTATAATGAAGAGAATCTGCTAGCAATTCAGCTACCAATGCTTCTCAAAATGGGTCATTCAACCCTACGGTTTCTAGGAGACGGTTCAAATTTTGATTGAATATCTTCCTCTGATTTGGAGGTCAGCTTGTCGCTATTCATGAAGAAAAAGTAAAGTGGCAAACTTTGGAGAAATTTTGATTCAGCTTATGCATGATGAAAATGTAGGTGATGATTTAAAAATTTTGATTGCTGAATAAAAAGACGAACAATTCGGAAGTTGATGTGCTTGCGGTTTGGAAGTCTAGATGGATCAACTGAAATAACAACATTTTAATTTTTTACTGATACCACATATAGTAGAAGAATAATTCCAAAAGAGTTCTCGTTCGCGGTATCTAGATTGGTGACTGGATGTAGGCAATTAAATGAGAAATGGTATAACATGGACTTGGTAAATGACGGTTGTTGCGGTTGTAGGGCTGAGGAAACTGCAGAGCATATAATGCAATTCGTACGAAGATTTGAGAGCACATTTATGGCGGGAGGCAAGTTTTCATATTGATTCAACTAATAATGCCATCCCATGTTGCTGGAAAATGAGAGCACCATTCTAAGGGGATTTGAGACATCAAGCCATCGAATGACATGGAGTGATAGATAGTAAGGTACATGTGTTATGTAATTAGGTTTATGTGTATAAGGGAAGTAATTTATTGTCTGAAAGGTGTATGAATGAGTTTAAACTATATTTCAAGGGTTTAGTAATGTGGCTCCTCTATCGAATATTGGATAGAGGTTAGTTTGTAGGAATAACGTTAGGGAGGCCGAATGTAAGTCTGTAATGGAAGTAATTTATTCTCCGAATAGAGAATGCGTTTAAAACAATTAATCGTAAGATTCTGGATTAGTTTTTAATAATTGTGCTATTCCCAGGAATATCGAATAACTGGGTGGAGGTTAGTTTAGTGTCGGTAAGGAAGTGAATGAATGGGAATAAACGTTTTTGTGCATATATGATAGACCAGTCCTTTCCAAAATAGTAAAAATTTGATTTCTAAAACTTATGTTTATAAAAGAAATAAACTAAATAAAAAATAAATTATTTTTGACCAGAAATAAAATTGTAGGTGTATCAATAAGAGTCGATTTCAACTAACAGTACTTTATCAACTAATCTACTAATCTCATTATCCCTGATAATTCAATAAACAACAAGCAAAAATAAAACAGCAAAATTGATGCTCCTATTTACTTAGCTCCAATAAATATAACAAGGATAACAAAGTTTTATTTGATATCGAGAGTATAAAATATAATGAAGAACACAATAATCACCTTCTTGATGTAATTTTTTTACGAGTTCATCAAAAACCGTTCCATTGTCTAAAAGTTTATAAATATTTTTCATATCAGTAATATCATAACCAAAATCTACATCATTTGTTGGATAGATTGATGTCAGCCAGACAGCATCCACTCCTAATTCTTTAAGGTATTTTACATTATTAAGAATTCCTGAAAAAAGAAAAATGATTATTATTATTATTTTTTAAATAATTATAATTATTGAATTGCTCTAAGTTCTCGATAATCATATTTTATTCCTCTCTGACAATTGATACTAAATCCAACCAATACCTTGAAAAGTAGAGCAGTTCCATTCTTTATTTGAAAGTAGATAATATAATAAAAATAGATCATTTTAAAAATTAATTAGCTTATCGAAATAACCATAAAATAAGACTGAAATTTTGAAGAATGACATATACAACATATTAAATTCCTTTATTTTCCAAATAACAGTAACCTAAAATATGGTAACACCCAGAGAAAGTTACAGAATTGGAATTTTTACTTTACTAAATAGCTCTACAGCTCTATGCGAGCCTTGGCCTCCCTGACAACTTCGCACCACCTCTCTCTGTCCAACGCCTTCCTCCTCCAATCAGTCACTACCAGCTTCTGCAAGTCGGCCTCCACATCCTGCATCCAACATCTTCTCTACCTCTTGTTCCCTCCATTTTGGAGAAAAGTAGTTTTTTTGGCATCCGATTGTCCGGTATCCGTACCACATGGCCCAACCATTCAATTCTTCTTGCCTTTATGAATTGCACGATGTCATTTTCTTGATACATCTCATAAAGCTCATTATTCGTTCTTATTTTCCACTCTTCCATCACCAATGTGGGACCGTATATCTTTCTTAAAATCTTCCTTTCAAATATTCTTAACTGATTCACAGTTGCCACACAGAGGGTCCAAGTTTCCACGGAATATGTCACAATTGACCTTATTAATGTTTTATATAAATTAATTTTTGTTTTACGTGACAATAGAGAAGAACGGAATAGCTTCAAATTGGCAAAATAAGCACGGTTTCCGGCCATGATCCTATAATTTACCTCGGGTGCAATCCTATTTTCGCTGTTCAGCTCAGCCCCTAAGTATATAAATGATTTTACCGTCTCAAAAGAAAAGCCCTCTACTTCTAGTTTTTGGGCTACCGCACAGTTGCCGTTTGGGCTTAAGTCCATGTATTTTGTTTTACTTTCATTTACTGCGAGACCTATTTTATCGCCTTCAGCTTTCAGGGTACGAAAAACGTCCTTTAATGAGTGAACACTTCTAGCTGTTATGCATAAATCATCCGCATAGGCACAAATTTGATTCATTGAATAGATTATATTTCCTATGACGTTGAGCTTATCTACCATATCATGTAACGCGATATTGAATAATGTTGCGGATAGCGCGTCCCCCTGTCTTACTCCAGCTGAGATCGGGAATACCTCGCTTAACGACCCATTGACCAGCACTCTCGCATTACTGCCGCACATCGTTACCCATATTAGTCTGATCAACTTCTTGGGGATGGCGAGTTTCCGCAAGGCACTTAGCAAATTCGCTCTACTTACAATGTCAAAGGCTTGTTTATAATCAATGAATAGTGAATGAAGGTCGGTTTTATATTCCCAGCATTTTTCCATTAGCTGCCTCATAACGAAAATTTGGTCCGCAGTTCCTCGCCCTTTTCGGAACCCACATTGATACTCTCCGAGGCTGTTTTCCGAGTAGGCATTCAATCTATTGGCAAGAATGTTGGAGAAAATTTTATAAGCTACGCTTAACAGGGATATGCCTCGGTAGTTATCCCAGCACAGCTTGTCACCCTTCTTATAGACTGGATAAATAATGCTGGTATTCCAGTTACCGGGCATACATTCATTCTACCAAATGCTTTCAGTCAGAGCATGGAAGCTGTTGAGTAGCTTGTCTCCGCCGTACTTAAATACTTCCGCTGTGAGCATATCCTCTCCTGAAGCCTTATTGTTTTTAATTTTCCGATTGACTTGATCACCTCTTCTATAGACAGCGGTTCCAAATCATCAGTAAGATTAACTTCATCCGCTACCAAAATTGCACTACTATTTACATTTAACAGGTCAGTGAAATGCTCCTTCCACCTGTCTAATACTTGTGCACCTTGCATTAATTTCCCATTCTTATTCTTACAAGTATCGATTCTCGCTTAAAAACCTCGATTCAAAAACTTTACCGCTCCTTACAACTTTCTTGTTTCATTATTTACTCGCAGTTCTTCAATCTGCTCAACTTTTCTTTTTAGGTATTCTCTTTTCTTCTTTCGTATAATCTTTTTTGCATTTCTTCGACTTTCTTTGTATACAGCAGAGTTCCCTAGTAGTCTGCTGCATCACGAGCATCCGGTTTTTATTTCTAATCCTCAGAGCCTCCACACATTCTTCATCAAACCATTCTATATTCCTCCCCTCCTTCCTTTCTCCTACCACCTCCTCCGCTGACTTTATCAAGACATTTCTCATCCTGTTCCATTTTTATTCAATTTCATCACCCCTCTCTTCCAATCCTTCCTTCAACTTCCTGGTTACAGTTTCTGAGTATTCTTTTGCGTATTCTTCATTTCTAAGTTTATCAATATCCCATCTCTTTTTCTTATATGTTTTTCCACTTCCACTCTCAACACATGCCAAACGTTCTCTTAATTTTGCCTTCACCATAAAGTGGTCTCGTTCACAATTGGGGCCTCGAGCAGTTCTCACATCAATAATTGATGAATCATATCTTTTGTTCGCTAATACATGGTCTATTTGCGTGACTACGCCATTGGGCGCTTTCCATGTTCCCTTGTGTATATCTTTATGCTGGAAGGAGGTGCTCTTCACCCACATATTGGAGGCATTCGCGGATTGGCACAAGTATTTTCTATTTTCATTGGTTTCATTATGTAACGAGAAACGGCCCGCAGCTGTCCATATGAAACTTTCCCTGCCTATTTGTGCATTAAAATCCCCAAGGATTCTTTTTCTAGGGGTTTCGGAATCTTTTGATTTAAGATGTGAAGGGGATTAGCCTCCAGCATCTGATTCTAGTAGGGGGGAGCTGCCCCTTCAGAGCCCCTAGACAGGCTCCCCCATCCGGGACGGCTTCCTAGGGACGGTAACCCTAGTGTGAGTACTGTAAAATATGTGCTTGTGTCAGTGTTAGTGTGTACGCGTAATATTCTGTGTGTAAGATTGTGCATGGTATACTGAGCTGTGGTTACCGGCGGGGGTGCTGCTCCCTAATAAAAGCAGTAAGTGAGTTTTCAAAAAGGAATAATGCCATAATAAAAAAGAAATTTATTATTGTATTCGCCATCATGGTTATCTACTTTCTTTAATTCTCTTTCTTGTATTAGGTAACATCGTTGTTTCCCATTTGAAGGAAACATCTTAAACGGCAACCCATCTTATGCCATTTATGTTCTACGAGATTTAAACAATAGAAAGATCAACTCTAGGCAATATTTCTTCTATCCGCTCTTGTTGCAGAAAGTTTAACTCTTGCCTAATGATATCTAGCACTACCATGCTGTAAAGTGCGCATGAGTATGATCGTTCACTATGGTAACGTCAAAATTTAATTTATGATCAACATGATTTACAAATGCAATGGAAAATGTGTTTTTCATTGACAAAAGATATTATCTTTTACTTTACTTTTTATCTCACACGAAAATGCGTTTTATTAAATTTTTTGAAAACACAGTTTTGATTTTGTGAGACTTCGTTTAAAATAACTGAGAAAATGGACTAAAAAAAATTTGTATTCTGAAAAAAAGATTCATTCAGTTACTTCTTTCCTTCACTGCATTTAAATTACAAATAGTAATGGATTTAATTTCAATTGCTCTCTTCTTGAAATGTATATTTTTTTGTTATCCCAGGTATTTTTCGGATATTTTACAATTGTAATTATGTTTAATGACCAATTTTGAATTAGAAGTAGATATCCAGTTTTGATTAGGTAAAAAAACTGGTATTCATTAATTATTCATGATTGGCCTAGAATTAAACTACAAAAAAAAAACCAAATCTGTAAATAATTCCATGTTAATTTCTATCAAATACAACAAACTTTCCAGATATCTATCAATTTTAGCTTATTATCAAACTTTAGACTTATAATTGAATTCTTTATCAGTATTTGTAAGCTGTTCAAGGTTTTGTGATCTAAGTTTACAACGTCAATATAATGGTGATTCATTCTTTACACATTTGGGTTAAAATAGGTTTAAAGCATGATAAAACATCAGGTTGCCAAAAATCTAAAGTAATTTTCTAATGAGATCAATTTCATAAAAAATTAAAAAAAAAAAGGATGATAAGATTAATTATCAATGTAATGACAATCTAATGATAATGATTGTGTAAACTGATTTTGCCCTTACCTATTATATCACATTATTTATCAAGAATCTATTATATTTCAGAACGTCCGAAACCGATCGATATCATAAAATGAATTTTCCCTAACATGGAACAAAAAAAAAAAAATATCTCAGTTAATTATATTTGTAATAGTTGCTAACAGCAAAAGTAGTAATGATTCTGTATTTTATATTAAGAAGTGACCGGTCATAATATTTTCAAATCTAAAGTAAAGAAACAATGTCAATTACCTTGTAAATCTCCTACGCCATTTCCATCTGTATCTTTAAATGATCTTGGATAAATCTGGTATATTACAGCTGTTTTCCACCAGTCAAGGTCGTTAGCAAGATTTGAAGTTAGCTGTAAGGCTATCATCAATAACACTGACAGCAATCCTGCTCGACCCATCTATCAAAGAAGCAACCATAATTTATTATTATATAAGGAATAATATCAATAATTTTCAGTGATTGGAAAACATCAACAAAACACTTTGTTAAAATGAAATATTAGAAATCTGGTGCGAAACCCTCACATGACATTCTCTTATTTCTTTTAATACAATTATATCTAAAATGACCAATTTTTTTTTAAACTCAAATTTTACGTATTTGTCACAATATAAATTTTAAAGATGTGGGAGATAAGTACCAACAAACTAATTTTGACAGTCATATGATATATTATGACCCAGTAAAGTGCTCTAGGAACTAACTACCCACATAATATCATTTTCCGTACAACTATTCCAAATATTTTTTTTTGTATGTTTAACCTTAACGATTCCGTCCAAATTTATTAATACAGTGGAAAATTTATAGTCCCGGGTTTCTTCCGCTGTTAGATCAAGGATGAAATTTCTGAATTTTTCAAGGTCAGTTGTGAGATACATCAGGATGCTTTCTTAGCCCGATATTGTTCTCACTTTTTTTTAGATGATTTACCTTTGGCTCTTGACGGTAGGGTTCACATACCTAAAGTTGTATTCAAGATCTTAATGTATGTTGACGTAATTATACTTTTAGCGGATAATCTTACTATTGTTAAAAGAAATATTAAAATTTTAGAATCTCTAGAATTTATCCTTCTGCTAAACGTTGGCTTTACAGGAAGGGTTCCCCTGGGAAGTAGTTAATTAATACAAATACTTGGATGTTTTGTTAACCACACTATATCTTGACTTTTCACTTGAAAGATAGGATTTCTTCGGCCAAATTTAGGATTAACAGATTTTTGCCCCAAATCCTCGTGACTGATTCGGTAATGAAATACCAAATTTGAGTTGTCTGCGACTTTGCGTTTTTTGAGATAGTCTGTTAACAAACACACACACACACACACACACATGTATACAGAACATTCGCTAAATACATTTTTTCGTATTCAGCAGTCTCAAAACATGTATTCCCGGTTTCGAAAGTCTGCACGATCGCAATACTTACTCTTTCTAACCCGCAAGGGGTATCTGTTGCATGCAGTTACTTGGGGAGTTCCACAGCTCAGTACTCCATGCACTTCGTCAAAACATACACAATAAACTCAAACTATATAAACTCCACTCTTTACAGACACAGTACACAAACTAGGATTACCGTCCCTAGTTAACTGGCGTAAGCCAAGGGAGAAGGAAGGGATTAGCTCATTGGTAGGGCGCTGGACTAGCAATGCGGAGGTCCCGCGTTCGAATCCAGCATGCTATCTTTAGTTTTCTTTTCCTAGGAGCCTGTACAACTCCTATCCGGTGATGGTCAGTGTTATCTGTAGCTAGAGAACGCTACTTGGAGGCCAGTAGTGCACTGTGAAGGCTCTGGGGGCACAATAATCTTTCAGGTCGCAGTGCAATAATCCCTTAGAACAATCTACATACTCTTACTAGTAAAGTAGGTGAAACTAAAAAGCAGAAATAATGTAATTAATTAAAGTGATTAATAAAATAACTGTCCAAACAGACATTTAACTAGAACTAAAACAAAAAGACCCCAAACAGTGATAATACAAAAAATAAATTATCAAAAATAAAATTTGATCAAAATTGCCAGGCATGCCTCATAAAATTAATGATTCCAATGCTATTTTCGCCCAGAGGAGCATTGGACATTTTGTCACTACCAACATAAAGGGGAGCGTAAATCGAAGAGAATGGAACACTCTGTTAGAAAATAGCAGATATCCTCCTTCGCGGTGGAGTTACTCCTCTCCACCCATGAGATATAATTGATATACAGCAACTCACCGCGAATATTAATTAGCCAACTCCGGTAACTAAGTGCCCAATCCGAATTGGAGATCTTGTTATAAGGCTTGACAGAATAGTGCAGCACTTTATATAATAGTTAATTGATTCCGCTACCTAGACATATTTGCTGAAGATGCATCAAGTTCACAAGAATAGGAAGAACAATGTTTTTTTTTTAAAGAAATACTTATACTAATCTCCGAAGCCAGCATTTTAGGAAGGCAGTAATCGGGTAAGTTAAAGATTTTAAATCAATATCTAAAATGAAACAAAAACGTAAAAAACCTCAATAACAGTTGTGGATGTTGTGGTGTTTGGTTCCGCAGAGCTGGAAGAGTGTGTGTAAACTGAATTTGCTCTGTGCAAGGTCTGTGTTATCACACATACCTTATCACCACATAAAATGTCTCTGATACAGTTGTGGATGTTTCAATAGGAAACATATAATTACGATCAATGAAGGCAATCTGGAAATTCTTTAATAAAAATATCTGTGAAATGTTTATAACTCTTCATCTATTACATTTTAAAAGTCCCAATCCTAACAGACATAACAAACCACGGCATGGGAAAGTGCAATAACAAAAATATATTTAGTTTAACGGACTGGACTAAATTATTGGCAATGAGGTCATATCAGAACCTGTTAATCCTGAGTTTGGCCGAAAAGATCCTATCTTGCAAGTGAAAAAGTCAAGATAAAGTGGGTAGATATGCAGCAAGCTGTTATCCAGCACTTATGCAGAATTATCCGGGTGGACCCTGCTAGATGATCATAGCCATCGATTATCTATAGTAATTTTCACGAGATCTGGCAGATTTATAGGTATATGACATTTTATATGTTTTTATTGTTTTCTTTCTTAATTTAGACTGATACCTTCCTTGCCTTTGGCTGCGATGTATAAAAAAACATAATAAAATAAAAAATAAAAATAAACAAATAATAATAAACAAAATAAGTGACCAAACTTCACAAAAATATAAAAAAATTGAAATAATCAGCAGAGAAAACAAAAAAAAACATTATTTTTAAAAATCTATCACCTACATTCAAATATCATATATTGTAAAAATTCGGAAATTGAGCAAACTTTTTCTGATGGAATTTGTGGATTGGAATAGCAAAAAAAATTTGCAAAAATATTTTTTCCATGATCTATTTTAATACTTTAGTAAAATTCAATGTATATAAATAACTCAGATATACATTTTTAGAGGTGTTTAAGTTCTGAATCTACTCAGAAGTAAACAAGTCAATTTGAAGTAATAAAAAACCAAATGAATTTTGTATGTTTTCGTTGATTGTATATGAAACAGAAGGAAGATATTATGAGACTACTTAGGTGATAAAAAAAAAGAATATGAATAGCGTTTTAATTTTCAAGTACCCTCTTTGTATGACAATAAAAATTCCCTCGGAATTCCAATTATTGATAACAGTGGGGTAAGCAAGTTACCTAATTCTTTTTACTTGTCACATATTTACGTTATTATTTTTATTAATTAATGGTAATTTTGTAAAATAAATTATCAATATTAAGTCTCAATAATATTATTTTGAACGAACTACAGCGCACTCACTATTCGGGGGTGGTCAGTCTGCAATGAGAGAACTCTATCTGGAGTCCAACAGTGCTTGCACTGAGAAAGCTCTGGGGCCTTGAATAAAAAAAAAAATTAAATCTCAATATTTATTTATTTTATTTTTAATAATTATATTTTATTATTTATAAAATTATATATTTTATTTTAAAATTAAATGTATATGCTATTGAAAATGCCGAGTGTTTAGCGGGAAACGTTGAGCAAATTTCAATATGTTATGTAATAAAATCAATTTATTAATTTGGGATATTAAAAATTTGGTTTTTTCATTTTTGCTCTAAGTAAAAAAGCAACAAACATATATAGCAATTCTTTTTATAAGTTGAGACTTATTACTATAAGTTAATAAATATGAATTTATTTTTTATATAAATTATTAATTTCATTATTATATAAATTTGTTTTGGTGAAAAAAAAAAATTAATGACATTTTTAATAATATCTATCATCTAATCAATAGCACTTGTCAAAGATAATAAATGGGCCACATTGTTTAGGTGTGGTCAAATAATTTTATCAATTTCATTTAATATACCTATTCTTTTTTTTAAATTAATACAATATAGTTATCGCATGTTGCCAACTAAATATGTAAAAACCAGGAACAATGGCTTCTTAATTTTAATCTTAATTAAAAAAAAAACATAATTAACGAGGAATTATTTCATCCGATCATTTATATTGATTTTTTTTTTTCCTTTAAATTATAACACTGGGAACCCATACTGACTGTATGGAAGTCAATCATGCCGGTATTGCGCAAAATAATATTAGAATGTCTATTTACTGCATCTAAATTGACGTATATTCAATGTAAGCTTTTCACCTCATTTTCATTGGTAATAATCCATTTTAAGGAAAATTTCCGATGATGTGAAATTATCACTCGACTTTCTCTTCCAGCAATTGATATAATAATAGGAATTCCCAAATTTCTTGAAAATTTGAATATTTACTAAGCTAATCTAAATTATTACTAAACAGACTAATCTTCTAAATATAGTTTACCAAGCACTTCCTCTTTCAGTGCCACAAAAACTTAATTTAACCTAATGTCACAGATTTCTCAGAAAATCACCTTGTAACAAAATAACATCTATCACCACTTACCGGAATAACTGCAACCTTCTATCATGTAACCTTTATCATTTTTTTCTTCTGTAAAATGTTTAAAATCAGCCAAGTACGCCACGTTATTTTGTTTTTTTTTTAATTATTACGTAGAAAACATTTCTAATTAATATCGATTCTAGTATAATAATTATTTTGCAATTGTTTCCTTGTTTACTACAGTGGGGCAAAATGTTGCACACTGGTTGAAGACATTTTTTCTTTCACTGCCACGTGTATAATATGATGTAACAGAGAATTTCGATAACAATGTATAAGATGTAACAGAGAATTTCATTCTGTTCACTTATGAGGCACATTTTATTACTTCTAAAACATTTTAATTTTGTAACCAATACAAATATTATAAATTCGAGATGAAACACACATTGTTACAAAATTAACAGAGATAAACTTGTCGAATTGTGGATGGGTTCGTAATGCTGGATAACATCTGGTATAGGAATAAAAGAAATGTGCATGCTACGAAGGATAAAATACCAAAGATAAACTTGGTCGTCAACTTATGATAGAAAACCATGTTTTTTTTTACATGTTTATTTGACACTGATATTGTTACTTTTAAAAATACATATGTACATATTTTTCTTTCTCTTACTAATAATAGGAAGAGGAAGTATTGCGATCGTGCCAGATTTTCGAAATGGGGGTTTCTTCAGAAATACACGTTTTGAGGTCCCCTGAGTCCCAAAAAGTGGTTTTTAGAAAATGGTCTGTTTGTATGTGTGTGAACAAAATATCCCATAAACGAAAAATTGCAGTAACTTCAAACTTGACATTGCATTACGGTATCACCATAGGATCCGATAGATTAGCAAGTTCTCTGTCAAAATTACTCAACCGAAATTTACGACTTTATTGAATGGATTTTTCATTTTTTTTTTGCGATTTTCTCGCAAAACGGCTCCAACGATTTTCCTTTAAACTTGCATCAACAAAAAGCTACAACTTTATCTTAGTAGAAACTAAGAATTTAGTTTCAAACTAAATTCTAACTAAGAATTTAGCTACCTTAAGATTATATACATAGTAGAACCATATATTGTACCTAGAAAATTGTTAAAAGTTATCAAATAAAAGTTATAGGTGTATATTTATACGATAGATATTAGGATAGATATTATACGAAGTCAGAAAGAAAACCGTTGAAGTCATTTCCGAGAAACTCGCGAAAGACTGGAAAAACTATTCAGTAAAATCGCTCTTGAAATAGTTCAAGTAGAATACGAAATATGGACAAACGCAATTTTAAAAATTAATTTTAGAGAAGTTACCATCTAATAATAAAATCAATTACTTTTAGTATGAACCCTTTTGGCAAAAAAAGAGATAAATTCCGCAGTTAGGGAAGGGAGTAGCTGAGTGGTTAGCGTACTGGACTCCCATGTGGAGAATCCGGGTTCGAGTCCAACTGTGCTATTCTTAGATTTTTTTCTTCCTAGGAGCCTCTACAACTCACTGAACTGGTGATGGACAGTGATGTCTGCAACGAGAGAATACTGTCCGGAGGCCGGCAGTGCACTGAGAAGGCTGCGGCCGTAGACGTTGACGCGCCTTAATAAGAAAGAAAAATCTGGTGTAAAACACTCACACAACTTTCTCTTACTCCAGTTCTCAAAACTATAATTGATAAATATTATAGTTAGTGCATCAAATTTAATAAAAGACTGTTCAGTAAAAGCGCACTTCCGGTTTACTAATTTTCTTGAAACTCGGAATTTCGGCCATCTATTTATTTCTAATTAATTTTGTTTGGATGATAGAATTGTGTAATCAACCATGATAGCACTTTAGAGAAAAACATAATACATAACCCCACCCCTCCCCTAAAAGTGCCCTTAAATGAATTTTTCCAGAGAAATGTTTAATTAAAAGTTGTACATCTTTATATGTCTAGTATATATAAGAAGTTTCAAGAAAATCGTTGGAGCCATTTTTGAGAAAATCGCGAAAAAGTGAAAAAATCATTTAGTAAAGTGGTAAAGTAAACGCACTTCCGGTTATTCGATTTTGACAAACTGGAATTTCAACAACATATTTAATTTTAATTAATATTATTTAGATGATAGTATTGTCTAATAAACTGAAATAGCACTTCAGATGAAAGTCTATCCCCAACCCTCCCCCAAAACTACCCTTAAATGAATTTTCGCAGAGAAATGTTTCAAATAAAAGCTGTAGTTCTTTGTATTTATACTTGATATACCAAGTTTGAATAAAATCGTCGGAGCCATTTTTGAGAAGATCGCAATAAAGTATAAAAACCAACTAGTAAAGTGAAACTTCCGGTTGAGGAATTTTGACAGATGACCCACTGTCGGATCCCATGGTGATACCTAAACGGAATATCAAGTTTGAACTTTCTACGATTTTTCGATTCTGAGCTATGCTGTTCACATACACACACCCAGACCATTTTCTAAAAACTACTTTTTTGGACTCAGGGGACCTCAAAACGGATATTTCCGGTGAAAACTCGATATCGAAAATTTGACACGATTATCCTCTTACTTAGAGTAAGAGAAAGTAAAAATCCGCAGTTATAATTCCATCTACCATTGAACGTTGAGGGTAGTTTTTTTTTGTAATGAAGAACCATTTTACACTGGCCCGCGGACGCGTAAAGTCTGAATAGCCGAAATTATGATGTAGGAAATAAAAAATAATGAAGAAGCAGTTCTTGAGAATCAAAACGGATATTTCCGGTGAAAACTCGATATCGAAAATTTGACACGATTATCCTCTTACTTAGAGTAAGAGAAAGTAAAAATCCGCAGTTATAATTCCATCTACCATTGAACGTTGAGGGTAGTTTTTTTTTGTAATGAAGAACCATTTTACACTGGCCCGCGGACGCGTAAAGTCTGAATAGCCGAAATTATGATGTAGGAAATAGAAAATAATGAAGAAGCAGTTCTTGAGAATCAAAACAAAAAATTATTATTTAATACGTGGACAGGTCCGCAAGGCTGGATAATATCGGGGATTAGCATGCACTTTTGTTCCTGACCGATTTCGGATTCTTATCCATCATTAGAATAAGGCTATCTCAAGTTGGTGTAGCGAATTGGTCTTCAAACTTTATATTTCTGTCATACACTACACTTATTGATTCAATTATTAACTAAACTTATCGTTGAAAAGATTTATTCAAACCATAATGTTTCAAAAAGAATTTAAAAGGCAATTGTAGGTAATAGATAAATATTTTCTCATTTTGAATTGGACTTGGCACACTATAGAAAACAAATTCCCTGATCCCGAACAACTGTATTGTAAATATTCCTATCAAATTCTGTAAAAATTTTCAAAAAATTATGGCCTTGGTCGCAGTAAAAATTCTAGTCAACTGAAACGAAAATTCATTCAAAAATTCGATAAAGTATTTTGACTTGACCCCCCACCCCACCCCGAAGTTTAAAATCGATAATAAACCAATGAACAAGAAGTAATATTAATAAAAAAAAAAAAAGTAATAAACTCAAATTTATTTACATTAAAGAAATCGAGTTTATTGGCTTTGAAGATTTATGGATTATACTATGGACGCTCAAATAAAACTAAAAAAACATTAAAAACTTACGTCAGAAGTTGTTTGTGGGTCCAGGTATCAAGGGATAACTGAACAACAATTGCGATTTTATAATACAAAATAAAAAAAAAAGATAAAGTCTTATTATTGATTTTTGTTATCACTTAGAACAAATATATTATTTCATCAAGATATCTTATCAATTCCTTTTTTTCTAACTTGATCTTAAAGCCAGTATACTTCTTTTTTAATATATAAAACAAGATTTATTCGTAGCGACAATGAATTTTTCCACTATTGTTTCCTCGAAAAATACCATTCTCTCTTGCATGTAATTATACAATTACTCATTGCTGATAATAAATTTGAGTCATTTTTTTAAAACGTGATAAACAATTTGACACTATTAAACAAATTAAGTAAAGTAATGCCTATTTTTTCAGGTGGGCCTTATACATCTAACTACCAAATTAGGTGTCATGGGGCGGAAGCACCTACTTTACTGTTTACATTTTTCATACCAATATAATATATAAAATTTAGCAAGTTATACGCGGGACGAACTGGAGTCCTCCCAGTTACAAGTCCATGCTCCTAACAATTACACCAACACCCGCCCCTATAAACAAATCAGGAATAACAGTTCTAACTTTATCCATCACAATATCTGCAATCCTATCAGAAAGTGGACTTCATTACATAAAAATTGCTAATTTAATGTTAAATTCCTTGGAATATTCGTAAAATAATGTTTTTATAAAGAAGATATCATTTATATATGTGTAATTTGCATTCCAAGTGAGAAATAGTTTGAGGCGTTTTCTAAAAACTATCGACAAACCCAGAATGCTATTTCTTCAATAAAGTTTCACTATATTTAACAGATTTTCTTCACTCTTGGCATTATATAGCAAAGAATTAGTGCCCTCTAAAATATTATACAGTTATTAGAAGTTAGACGAGTAGATTAACCTTTTAGAGTGACGGTAGTTAGTGTAGTGATTATGTGCATGGACTAGTTAGTAAGTGGGAAGACCCCAGTTCGAGTCCCTGGCGTAGAGCGGCTAAATTTTATTTATATTCGTTTAAAAATTTGTTTAATGGTAAAGCAGATGCTTCCGCCGCTCCGTCCACGACACCAATTCACTCTGCCTGAAAAAATAAGATCACTTTACCTTTTATGGCCTTTTAGTGATAACTTCCATTTCCAATAAAAATCAATTAGCCGGGAAAAAGGATTTTCTGTAAAAATGTTGAAATGATTCTACACCAAAAAAGTATAATGTAACAGTCACTAGGTAACAACTCTCAAGAATTAATAGAAACAAACACTGTTTTTTATTTTAACAAAGTCAGTTTGAATGGGGGCTTAGGGATAAAGTTCAATTTAGAAAAGGATTAGTAAATTTGTAAATACTCCCATATTAACCTTTACGTTCCTAACATTTGAAAGATATTACAACTTTTAATTAGAAAATATTTTTTTATGAAAAATTAGAGAAAATAATAAAAGTGGTACGCTAATTTTGAGCTATAGTATGTATGAGTAGTAGTTAGTATCCTTTAAAGAAAGTTCAAAGTTTAATAACATATCATTTTATAAAGAGAAACCACTTAATAATAAAGTCCAACTTCTGGTTGAGGGAATTTTGTCAGAAACATTCGATGTCGAATTCCATGATGGTGTCTAAATGAATATCTAGTTTGTATTTGTTACGATTTTTCGATATTAAGATTTTTTTTGTTCGACCTATCGTGCATTCTTTAGTGGCTAGCGTTCCTCGACATTGATGCGAAAAATTACAGTTTGACCATTGTATAGAATTCAGAAGTTGCTGATTACCATGGTGAGAAAATGTTAAGGATCTACAGTGAGCAGCAACCCTGTGTACTAACCGGCGACAGAAGCCGCGTCAGCTGACAGTAAAAATTGCCATCCGTAGTCAAAGGCTGTTGCCAAGGATCAAGTGTTCTGTAAGTTTAAATCTAGCTAGTTTATTTACGATAGTGTCTTATTCTATAAACTATTTTGTATTTCCATTGTAAAGTCTATGAAATCTTTCAGGGCCATTACCATCTGGACCTCTATAATAGTAGACACTAAATAAGTATTGTTAACTAAATTAATACAGTTAATTGTTTGAATGCTCTTAAAGTAATATAATAAATGGTTTTTCATGGTTAAAAGCGTGAGAAATACAATTAACTTTAGGACTAAAGGTGAAAGAATTTGCCTTTAACATTTTTGACAAGATTAATGATTGATTCTAAAGTCGGTATTTTTATAATAAAGATAGTAAGGGATATTTTTTTTTAGATTTTCGCATTCTTTTTATAAAGTTTTTTTTTTATAAGAAAAAAATGTTATCTATAATATACCATCTCAAATAATACTTTCAAAAATTGAAGTATTTCCAGAGAAAGTGGTAAATATGTTCTGGCAAACAACAAATTTTAGGTAGCAGTACACCGTTTACTTCAGAACGATTTGCTACTTTATAAGCTTCTTTTTACACACACAGACCATCGCCCGTAAACATATTTTTCGTACTCTGGGGACATCAAAACTGTGAAAAATGCAATAACCAACTAATAAACTCTGTGATATTTAATAAATTACTAACTAATATATACAAAAGCAAATCATGAAATTTAACTAATTGTCATTAGCTTAAACGAAGAACTCTAAATAAGAACATTTTAGAATGGGCCCTTTTTATTTTGTTTTAATCATTTTAATTTCTTCCCATACTAGTTGGCCCTCCCGCTGAGCACTGTTATCCCTTTGGAACTCACTGGCAAGTGGATCATTCCTATAGTAATCATAAGAATAGGTTATTCTTCAGAAGGTTATTTTGAATTAAATATTATCTACGTCAGAATTATAAATGTAGTGGTCGTGATCAGAATGAAATTACTTTTTATAATTATTACCCTTTTTTTTTTTTCTTAAGCGGAGCGGCATCGGTAAGAAATTTATTCAAATATTGTCGCAACTTTATTGTTATAATAATAATCATAATATGTTCTCTTTTCTAAAAATGTTTGCTTAAGTAAGCAAAGGCGTAACAAAAACTTTAAAATTTTTTTTTTCTTAAAGGCCCCCCCCCAAAAAAATTAGTTACTTTCAGTAAGAAAAAGGATTGCTTTTCGATATCGAGTTTTCACTAGAAATCTACTTATGCCTTTAAATCCCCTAAGTCCGAAAAATTGATTTCAGCAAAATGAAATATCGGAAAATCGCAGACAGCTCTTTCTTATATTTCGTTTAAGTTTTACAGACGATTGTAATGGAACCAATAGCCGCAAAATCACCATTTCAAAGCTGAACTCACATGTTTCATTAGTAACTCCATCAAGTTACCATCAACGGCTAATCTTTACATTAATTTCAATCTTGAAGGCCACTAATCTAGCACACAAGATCATCACCGATAGTGCAACCAAGAGTTTCTAGAACAAGTCACATTACTCTTCAAGCGGTTCACTATAGCAATGCTACAGAATTTTACATTCATCACGCCGTTAATCAACATTAATAATTATTCTTCGCTCGGTTACAGCCCACTCTTTATGAACTCTTATCTTTTATAAATATATCGCTAAATAGATAATTTTGTTTAACTGCAAGTAGTAAGTGTCCTTACTTCATCATCAATTACACCATTTAACAATCATCATTCTGTTAACATCATTACACGGTGAACGGAAGTAGCACTTTATTGAATGGATTTTTATTTATTTTTCGTAAACGAAAACGACTTCAACGAGATTGTTTAAATTTGAAAGAATATATAAATAATTATTTATTGGCATATATGTATTTGTTAGTGCGAATGTATTTATTAGCTTGAATGTATTTGTTGGCGTGAAAATATTTATTGGCGAGAATATTAGTATGAAAGGTTAGATTTTTATCCTAGGGGTTGAAAGATATTTTATAAAAGTATTTCAACCGCATTATGTTAAGTTTAATTTTAGGATGCGCAGGAATATTGTTTAAACTACTGCCACGGACAGTGTACCAAGTGTTTTATCGTTACAGACAACACTGTCCATCATCGTACAAGTGAGCTGTAGAGGCTTCTAGGAAGAGGAAAATCTAAGTAAAGCACTCCATATTAGGTAATTCCAAAGTAACTGTCTAAACGACAACTACCACTGGCGGATATTTTAATGTTTTTACAAAAGTAATTAAGTAAATTACTGCTATTAAATAAATTGAACATGAAAATAAACTCTCATCACAATTGTTGATGTAAACTAAAAAAATAACTTTATTCGCGATTATGTTTACAATTTTTATTGACTTTGATTATTGATCTAGCCATGAGTCAAATTGCCGAGTGACGCTGTTATGCTTGAATATAAAAGGAAATTAATAGATATATCCTGAGCACCATATTTTTAGGGAAAAAGGTGATAAATCAAATTTATTGTTAAAAGGGCGCTTTTCAAGTGGTATAGGCGTGTGCAAGTAAACCAACCCCACTAGTCACCACTCTACATCATTCCCCAAACATTTCGAGGAAATATAATTTCTTTCATACTCTCTTCTACATAATTCTTGTCTTCATTTTTATTAACAATACGTCCATTATTTATTTACACTTTTATTTATAATGGTTTGTCAAAATATTACTTGACCAATTATTTACGTACGGTAAAGTAATGAACGTCCTATTTAAATATTTATTAGCAAGTCTAAAATATTGTTTTCCCCCCCTTCTCTCACTAGTTTTAAGAAGTGTTGCAGCTCAATTGAGGTCTCATGAGTTTGAAAAAAAATATTTTATAAATTGGCCCCTTTGTGTGTGGGAGAATAATATATCTCAAAAAGAAATAATTATAAGGAGCTTAACTTGATATTCGGTTTACCTTCATTAGAGGGTTCGATACAAAGGTTTAAACCGCCAATGGGATGTGCATCTTCACTGAATGCTTTTTCCAGTTTTTCTTAATTTTCTCGAAAACAAATCCAACTATTTTCATTGAGCTTGGAATACCAACTGTCACTATGCAGGACTACTAGTTTGCATCATTTTTATGGGAAAAATCAATTGAGTATTAATTCATAGTAAAAATCCAGATTGTAATTAAGGATTATGCTAAGGATTTTGAGGTTTCTCTAGCGAATGTCAGTATAAATGTACAACCACGACTAGCTGAAAGTGTCATAACAGAAAGAGATAAGGATATACTACATTATACTATATTAAATACCTACACGGCAGTGATTGACTAAAATTTGCCTGATACAATTTGAGAATTACAATCCTGAATTAAAAGGAAGTTTAGTGATTATTTCAAAGCAGATTCATTTGTTTGTCGCAACTTGATTCAGGTTAAAAAAAAAAAGAAAAAAAAAATATGAAGGTTTTTCCATAATATACTACAGTATGATCTTCACATGACCCAGACTGTGCATCGAATCCGTTCAGGAAGAAGAAACTGAAATAAAATTTCTGAGAATAGGCTTTGTCTCCTCTGCAAGAAGATAAGATACCAACCCAAGTAACCTAGCTGAACTAACCTGGCCAACAAAGACTTTCTTTAAATTCAGGTTATCCTTTATAGTCCAAGGTCAGGTTATCCTTTCGAATTTGTACAAAGCAAGGTTAAGTACCTCGGTTATCATACATATATAATATATATAAACAAAAAAATAATATCTTAGTTCATGTTGATAAACGTAATCCTTTGATTTAAAAGTTATGTAGATTATAATTTTCATTAAGCAGCTGCATTGTCAAAGAATATCTTATTTCTAATTTAATAATTAGTAAAAAAAAATAGTACATTAAATTTTTTTACAACCTGAAGTGAAACATTAGTGCATTTTATTTATGAATTAAGAAATATGGTAGTGAAAGAAAGTAAAATTATAAGAATATTTAAGTAGAAAGTCAAGATAATAATCTACTCACAATATTAGTCTCTACTATGATGGTCAGTTGGAGTGTAAAACTGGATTTTGGAAGGTCAGTCAGTAGTTATACAAACATCTAGTTCTTTGATTGAAAAGATTTTAATAGTGGGGAATAATGAGTGTTCAAAAGTAAATTACTTGTACCGCCTGACATGAAGAACTTTTTACAGAAATAATTGCTAAGATAGGTACAAATTTTAAATGATAAAAGTTTTAAAAAAAGGAATTTTCAATTTATTTTAGCTGGTCGCAGAATAATCTAAGGATTTCACGTCATTCAAGGCGGGCCACTAACCTCCAATGATTGACACTGTATTGCGAGAAAGTTATGACAAGGTATGATGACATATTGTGCGATTTAACTGTATATAATAAAAACCCAACATTAAAGACTTAAACCTTCTCTCTTGAATAATCAAAGTTAATGAAGATAGTTCTCAAGAAATGAGATTAGCTCAGTGGTAGCGCTGTGAACTCTCTCGCGGAGGCCCCGGTTCGAATCCAGTAGTGCTGCCTGCCCTCTCTGATAAGAGATGCTAATGTTGATTTAACTAGTGTCATGCGTGACAGAAACATTAAGTTGAAGTCATCTCTCACACGAATTGATTAATAGCCTTATTCTGACGATGGTTGAGAAACCGCTATCGGTTAGAACCAAAAAAATAAAGCATGCTACGGCGGGTAAAACCATAGATGAAAAATTGTCTTCAATCTTATAATTTTTACTTATTGCCTTGTACCGTCAATTTATGTCAATGTTAAATTTAAAAAAAAGATTTTTTAAATTTTTTTTAAAGAAGGCATAAGCTGATCCCTCCTTCAAAACTTCCCTAATTGAATTTTCTCGGATAAAAGTGACGTATACCAAGTTTAACGAAACCTCTTGGGTCTTCACAGAGAAAATCATAGAAGGCTGAAAAACTGCTCAGTAAAGTTACACTTGCGGTCAACCAATTGTATAGATGACTGAATCATAAAATAAACTAAAATACCACTTTAAAAGCAAATTGCATAAATTCTGGCATACATTAAGTGATTTTAATACTGCCTGGCAGTTTTGTGAAGTTGATGACTAAATGATCTCAACGCTACATATTTATACAGCCCCATTTTCCACTGGAAAACTGTGGTTTACCTACATGGACTTTTGGAGATTCAAATCTCAATCACAGACGAAACTTTCGTTTTGAAGCGTTTATTACACCAACCCAAGTTCTTTTCATTGACATTGATGGCTGTTGTGGTAGATGATATTTTTGACGCCTTCACCAAACGATGTCTGAGGATGCAGACAACTTTGAGTGTATTTGGAATAGGTCTAGATAGGATGTGATTTCTCACCGTCATACATCCTATGTACTGCGCATCTGACATACCTATGCGATGCAGCCTTTTAAGAAAAGGGTATTAATCAGAACACAAGAGGTTAAAGCCTCTTAACACAACAAGAAAGAGTTCTAACTAGAACAGTATCAAGAAGTTACATTTGACCAAGCTTCCAGACATAGATAACTTCCAAACATTCATCCCTCTCGATGAATTCAGTGGGTTGTCGGCAGTCTAAGATGCTCACTGGGCGCCAGTACAAGGCTTGTTGATGTCTTTCATGAACCTGGGTTTTCAACAAGCCTTGGGTTCCTTGCTGCAAACCTTGGTTGGGTTCTTTACTGGTCACTATAAGGAGGAGACAGCTTTGCTATATTTCCCTTGGACAGGTGAGAAGGTTATTAAGTAATTATTTACAGTAATGTAAATAATAATATAAAAACTTAAAATTCTTATAAAATTAATCTTTTATTTATTTAAATATTTAGTAACTTTTTATCCAAATATACGAGTCCAATAGATTCTTGTATATTCTTGAAGAGAGGACTTACATTAATTTTTTGTTGTTGTTTTGACATGTGAGAGTAATATTGCTTGCTGATAAATAATTTAACCAGAATCATAAATACAAAAGAATATCTTTTATGGGCATTTGAAATAATAACATAAAAATGCAAAAGATTGAAAAGCATTTTTGCAAAGTTCTATTGTGGTTGTCACTGTTCAATAAATTTATTTATTATTACATAAATTCAATACATAATGTCGATTATTTTATACTTAAAAAGTATAAAAAAGACTTGTTTGGTAACTTTTAATTTTGGTAACCCTGGAGGAATGTATATTTCTTGATAAACAATAGGTAAGCCAACTGCCTCAATATTAATAAGCTTTTCTTTCATAAAGTGATTAATTCAATGATATTTTTGAATGAAAAGGTTCAAGTGAAGCCCTTAATTATGATAAAAGACATTTAGTGATAAAAATATGAATAAAAAAAAAAAAATGAATATTTTTTTAAATACAATGGAACTTAACTTTTTAATACAAAATAGAAATCAAATATTCTTAAATGTTATTTACATGAAATCATTTATCAAGTGTTATATTTACAAAAAAAAAAATAAGCTTCATTTTATGAACAAATATATATATATATATATATATATTTTATAAAACAAACATAATATTATGTTTATTATTATACTGTTGCAGTAGACAATATTAATTTTACATACAGGGACCTTTATTCATAATATTACAACAAGGAACATATAGAAATAATTATAAATGATGAATGACCGGAATTCAAACAGCCAGTTTATTACTTATTTTTAAATCTTTTTAGTGAAATTCTTATTTTCAAGTCTTTTATTTTATATTCACCAATAGAATAATTCTTGAATCATTCTGGTAGAATTTTAAATTGATGATTCATTCAATGTTGGTAAAATCAATACAATAAATGTGACAATAATAATCCAATTAGTAAGAGAACTGACATTGCATTCGTAACGGCTGAATTGCCTGTTTTAAAAATTACTCCACTTCTTGGTCTTAACCATAAATTATCTGCGCTTTTCACATTATCCCTAAAAAAAAAAAATAAACCAATCATAAACATTAAAAGGATTTTCTCATCATTATGAATGTTTTAAAACATTATTTTAAACAGCATTTTAACAGTATAATGAAATTTAATTATGATTGCACTCAAGTTATTTATAATTTTTAAAATAAATTTAAGATTAATAAATTCACTGAAATTTTATAACTAGATTGACTGGCTAAATTAACACCCCTCTTACCATCAATCATCAACTCTATCATCATTCCTGACAGGTGTCGTTCTAGTTTTCAGGTATTGAGAACTTCATAGCGTTCATTTTTAAGGATAAGTTTGTGGGTTGTTGTGAGTCTAAAGAGGCTCAAACAGCGTCGAAGGAAATGATGATTTATGATTCACGAACTTCTCCCAGTCATAACTGGTTGGAGTCCTTATTGACATTGTAGTTTAAGAAGATATCTCTAAGTTTTAAAACTTATTCCTCAGGTCTCTTATATAGAGTTCATGATACAGAAGAGAAAATACCCATTCATTTATCTTAAAGCAGATTGTCTGAGCTGTGAGGAGATTAGGTTCAGGAAATTTACACGGAACAGTACGTCCGTGGTAGTCTCTGATTATTTCCCATTAAGGTTATTTTCATATATTCACTTCTGGTGAATCTTAAGTGGATTGTGCCGGAAGCTGCATTTTTAGATTATATCCAGTTGTTGTTCTAGTTTTCTTTGAAGTAGCTACATGGGTTTAAAAAGTGTTGAGTTAAATAGCTATTCAAACCGCTGAGTTTGATACACTGACGATTAAAAGATAATATGTGTTCCAATAAAGCCTTCAAAAAAGGTTTTGTGATCGTCCAGAGCATGCGCAATGATAGACACGCGTTATAACAACATTCAAAGTAAAAGTCAGATGTTCCATTTAAACCGCAAACCAGTTTGAAACTAGTTTGTGATTGATCAGGGCAGTCTGAAAACCAAGACAATTGATTGATTCAATCCAGAAAGATTATAGGCACAATAATTTTTAAAAAAAATATTTAAAAAATAAAAAGACCGCCAAAATTCAAATCCAAATTAATCACAGGCCGCGCATGCGTACAATGGTAATCATAAAGCAGCTGGCTGAAACTGTTTTTTTGGAATAGACCTATTAACAGTAATAATAACAATAATAATCCAAACGTTTTTGACGCATCCATTTTCTTATTGAAAAAAATCCGTCTAGCTCAATCTGTTTTCCCCGTCTAAGTACCAAGTGCGATTTAATTAATATAATAAAATCTCTAAAAATATTTTTTCTTTAAACCAAGAACCTACCCTTCATTGTTGGCAGCATTCACTGATGATATTCTTACGTTCAAAGTTGTTGGTAAGTCATGAATTTTTGTTAAATTTACCTCTTGATCTCTATCATCTAGATTTATGACTAACAAGTGATTCGATCTGAAATATAAATATTATTAATTATTTTAATTATAAGCTTACTTTGAGTTTAACTGGGGGATTTATTTTATACCCAGGTTTTATGGGATCAAAAACGCGCCAATTTTTTTTTTTTTTAAACATTCTATATCTGCATACATAAATACTTATTACTTTTATCTCACACATTTATCCTTTTTGGGGTTTTTAGGGAGAATAGTAGCGTTATGCTTTCCTTACTTTACTCCTCACTTTAGTACAGAGTATAGTTCTGCCATATATATATATAATATTAATATATATGAGACGAAGAAATATATATATTGAATTCCAAATTTGAAGAAAATCAATTAACCAGAATTGTGACTGTTTATGTTTTTTAGTTTACTCGATTTTTTTTTTTTCTTATAAACTTGAAATGCTTATTGCACAGATAAAAACGTATAAAAAAAAAATTACTTTTAGGATGCTATGGTGGCATTTAAATTCAAACTGACGCAATATGTAGCTTGAGACAGAGAGCGGCCCGCCCGCACTGTCTCAATTACATTTTTTAAAATTGTAACCTCTTTTATTGCTTTCTGTTACTCCTAGTAATAGGAAGTATTGTAATCGTGTCAAATTTTTCGATATCGAGTTTTCACCGGAAATATCCGTTTTGAGGTCTCCTGAGTCCAAAAATGTGGTTTTTAGCAAATGTCCTGTATGTGTGTGTGTGTGTGTTTGTATGTGAACAGCATAACTCAAAAACGAAAAAACCGTAGAAAGTTGAAACTTGAATTATGTTTAGGTATCACCATGGGATCTGACGGTGCGTTATCTGTCAAAATTCCTCGACCGGAAGTACCACTTGACTAGTTTTTTTTTTTTTTTACTTTTTTGCGTATTTCTCAAAAATGGCTCCGACAATTTTCTTGAAACTTCGTATATCAACTACACATACAAAGTGCTACAACTTTTATTTTAAACATTTCTCTGAGAAAATTCCTTTTAAGGGCAGTTAGGGGGGGTGGGGTGCGGTTAGGTTTTCGTCTAAAGTGGTATTTCAGTTTATTAAACAATTCTATCACCTAAATAATGTTAATTAGAATTGAATATGCTATTGAAGTTCCGTGCTTGAAAAAAAAAATCGGATAACCGGAAGTGCGTTTACTTTACCATTTTACTAAATGATTTTTCGCAATTTTTTGTCAAAAATGCCTCCAACGATTTTCTTGAAACATCTTATACAAACTAAAACATACAAAGATCTACAACTTTTATTTAAAACATTTCTCTGGGAAAATTCATTTAAGGGCACTTTTAGGGGGTGAGATGGGGTTATGTTTTTGTCTAAAGTGCTACATATTTCATTATACAATTCTATCATGCAAACAAAATTAATTAGAAATAAATAGATGGCCAAAATCCCAAGTTTCAAGAAAATCAGTAAACCGGAAGTGGGCTTTTCTGAACAGTTTCTTCAATTTTCGACGAATTTCATTAAATTTGGTACACAAACTATAAAATTTATCAATTATAATTTTGAGAACTGTAGTAAGAGAAAGTGGTGTGAGTGTTTCACACCAGATTTTGTTTGTTTGAAAACTTGCGATTTTGTCAGTCTGTCAATCTAGTTTGTGTATTCTTCATTTTTATTGGTTACGGTCATCCACCATCAGAATGGTTATTCTAGAATAACATGGTTCTAAAACTTCCAGAACTTCCTAGTTTCTAAAATGAATTTTACCGGAAGTATGCTTAAATTAAAAATTCTAGCTTCTTATATGTGTTGTTAAATACCAAAATTAAAAGGTGGGAATAACTGAAAAATTAATTTTTCCCAAATTTCTAAAAATCATACATGTAATAATTTCGAAATTCTGACATAACCTTCATTTTATTGGAGAAATAAAGGAAATAGAAAGAAGTAATATTTTTTTTTTTTTTTTTTAACCAATTCTTGATTCTTGAAAAGAGGAAATGCAAATCTCATTGTAAAAAAAAAATTAAGATTTTATTATTTTACCTCTTTAAAGCGAACACATAAGGTGCCAATATATGTGTAGTATAGTTGGTATTTTCAATTATATCATTTTGTAATTGTATTAAATTTTTATAAACAGATAGATGACTTTTTTTATCAGCAGTTTCTTTTTCTTTATTTATATACCAGTAATTAGAATTTACCGGAAGCCATGTATGGGTTGAGTTTGAAAAACCTGAAAACAGTAAACAATTAAGTTAAATGAAATTTCACAGACTGTATCCTACGGAGGAGTTGCAAGTTTACTTATATTACGAGTATATTGTCTACATATAACATCTGTAATAGGATCTGATGAGCGGAGAAACACAAAACTGAATCAATCTAGTCACTCTCAATCTAGACCGGACTAGATTGGGAGACTCCATTTATATATATATATATAGCCGAGCTACAGGAGAATTGTTTTACGACAGTTTACGACGAGTTAACAACCAGTCAGCATTCTTCTATACCTTCTTATCACTCAGCCAGTCTGTCTGTCTGTCTCTCTCTCTCTCTCACTCTCTCTCTCTATTATTTATATATATATATATATATCTCGTTACCAAACTTCTATCGTCAAGTTCTTGCAGTTTGTGGGTTCTTTCATTATACAATGTTCAGCTTATATTCTAGTTTATTTCTCCAAAACCCATTGCAGATCTAAATTCTCTCTCCTTCTCACAACCATTATACATTGTCAGCCAAGCAACATGCTCAAAATTTTTCTCACAAGTGAAAGACTTTCTTCAAGAGAGGGAATGATGAAAATTGATCATCGAGACAAGGCCTCTCGCCTTCACATGTCTCCCTATTAATAGCTGTTAGAGGGAGCAATTTAGGAAGCATACTTTGGCAGTGGAAAGAGACTTAGGGGCTACTCCAGCCGCCCGCTTAAAAAGGAGACTGACCGCCAATTCAGTCAGTAGCGGCAAGAGAGGGAACATAAGCCCGACCGAGAGAAAACAGGCTCTCTGACTTAAGCAGGCTAGTGTGGGGAGAACCTGTATATAAGCCAGTGAGAGATCTAGACATGGATCTATCAGATTCAAACATACATCGCATCATGTCATATCTCTACTCCCACCTCTTATTCTATAAAAATCATTACAAGTCCAGTGCAGTTTGTGTAAACTTATAGTGATATTATAACAGTGTCTTCATATCTCGTCTAATTAATCAATTCTAATTTCTCTCCTCATCAAGTCCATTATAAGTCTCATCGAACAACCATCAACGTTCAACGAAGTAAGTCTGTCACTCTATTCTCACGCATACTCCATACTATATTCTCACACTAAATTATTCAGTGTAAAGTCTTTGCAGTGCTTAGTATTCTCGTACAATATAAACAGTGTTCAGTAAGACTTTAAAAAGAAAAAGAATTTTTACTTATTTATACATTGCAAATCCCCCAAATCTGCAAACAAGTTTAAACTATATTTTTATTACATTTAAATTTATCAATTACTTTTTGAATTGAATTGCTCTAACTAACCTGCACTAACACTATTATTCCATTGCATTGGCGTTCTCTCTGGATCTCTAGAATCGATCAATTGACCAGCGTTCAAAATAGTGTCCACCATACCGATTTCCTCACCATAATAAGTAACCGTATTTCCAGGCGCCATAAATAAGAGCATATTTACAGCATCTATCATAGCTTCACCCATTTTTGTTCCTATACGTGATTGATCATGATTTCCCGTCTGCAAAAAACAAAAACAAAAAATTAAAAATTGATTGAAAAATTTAGTTCAAAAATTCCTTACTATTTTTAAATTATATATTTTGCGCATCTAATAGCTGTGTTTATTAAAATTATTGATCAAAATCGACCAAACGTTACTTTCAATTTTTTTTCTGGCACTATAGAACGAAACAATCCAAAAGGACAAACGAACACTGGAAATTAGCTAAAGGGCCATGACATCTGTCCTTCTCAGGTCAACCTGAGTTTTGGGATGATGCTTTGGACCGAACATTGCAACGCGTCATCAGAAATACCCTCTAGACCACTCGGGCTTCTGTTCCTTATCTGGCCTTATAATTCCAGCCTGCTGTACTTTATCTGGTTAAGTGTTGAGGCTACTAAAAGTTGGCATAAAGTTTCTTATTTTTCCTTCTCTTTCAGTTACAATCCTCCCTTATCTGGCCAAAAATTCTCCTTAGAACTTCCCGCTCAAACCTATTTAGTCATCCACAGCAGATCTTGGTTGTGTCCATGATCCCAAGTAACAGGTCTCACTAGCTATTCGAATCTTATTTCCCCAGCTGAATCGTTGTTCATTAATTGACTTACAACTGAAGTAAGACCTAATTCCTACAACTACACTTTTTTCAATTCCTACACTTTACTTTCAACGCCCCAGAAGCAAGATAGGGAAATATAGAGACCGTTTCAAAACTACAGCTTTCCATGATGTAATGTCCTTTGATTTGTCCAAATTTTATTCTTCTGGCACCTAGTATCCTGGCTTTATTGGCATTAATTTGAAACCTACGCTTTTGGCTTCTTGATACACGATCTTCCGATAATGAATTTTGGGAAGTTCTCCTTAAGAGTATTGTCTCTTAACTTTTTTTGCAAATTTTATGAAGAATATAGTTAAATCGAAGATATCAGATTCCCTTTCTTAATTGATCCATTATCTCAAAGAAGAATAATTGTTGATGATTGCTGAACAATTTCATTTATAATATTATTTTATACTTCAGTTAAAGATTTTGATAATTGAATAGATTAGAAAATTAGTTTTAAAGCTTCCATTATTAAGCTTAGTTTTCATATTTGCGCAGATTCATTGGGCATTTTCTAAATTTTTGAGTGTTGAAATTAAAATTTGTCGCAATCAGTGGAGGAACTTACCACCCAGATAGTTCTGTTTCCTTTTGGTAAAGCAGTCGTCCATTCTGTTAAGACTTTTTCAACTTGTGTGGCATTCCAGTCTCGTTGCATTGATAAAAGACCAAAATTAAATGGTGTAGCATGTTTAGAATAATATTTAATTGTATTATTTATTGAAGTATATGCGTCTAGGAAAAGTTTTCTGAAAATTAAAAAGTAAAAATTAATTCATAGAAATATCTTATAAAAAAAAAGTGATGAAAAATTGAAGTGATGAATAATTTTTTTCTGTCTAAAAAAGCATCTCATTGATATAAATTCAATGGTCTTTAGCAAGAATTCCTCCATTATCAAAAGGCAATCTGCAGTTTATTTGAAAAAAAAAAACTCATTTATACCAGACTAAATAACTACCTACCCTAAGAACCTGTTCCTAGTACGCTAGGAACTACCCGACTACCACAAGAAATGTGACATAGTTGGTTTGGGCACTTTCTCAGGGTGGATTAGGATCGATTAACAAAAATTAAAAGATCGCGAGGAAGGCCTCGTATTAGGTTTGGGCACTTTCTCAGGGTGGATGAGGATCGATTAACAAAAATTAGAAGATCGCGAGGAAGGCCTCGTATTATAAATGGGGAGGAACGAATGCGTGAATCGATTGGTCGAGAAGGAAACAGTTGGCTGCAGAAAGATCTTCATAGATCTTGTTGTGCAAGAAGGCCCTCATTCATACCGTATGTAGTGTAGAACTGGGGTACAGATACCCCTGGGGTATAGATTATGTTAATGATGATGAATTTCATTTTTTCTAATACACTGTGACTTTATTTCTTTAGAAAAAACCACTCAAATTTCATAATACAACTTCACTAGACACTGATGTTAATAAAAAAAAATTTCTTAATCTATATCCGTTTTTCGATTGCGAATAATAGAATTGTATGTGATGTCAAGGCCAGTTTTTCCAAATCAATCAGCAAGTTAGTGTCCTTGTTTTAACTTTTTTTAAAAAGTAATTTAATTTGGGACTTATTAAAGAAAGTACATCATTATCAATTTTAGTGTAAGTTCCTCATGAATATGTCAACTGAAAGCGGCGTTACACCACTCCCAAACTGAACTGCAATCTCCATTTATTGGTATACACACACTATAATGAGAATAGTGAGTTAGGAGCGGGAATAATATGGGCAAAAACTTCTGCAGTATTAACTCTACTTCCACAAGGGATTCCGCAATAGCCCTCTTAGGTTGCGATGGAACGAAGCTCGCCTCCCCTCCCCTTTTGTCAATCTAATCTAAATCTAACTTTACTTGGACGCAATTTAGTTTATATACGCCCATTAAAATAATATTTATTAAAATAACAACCCACCTTGGTTGATTCTTATATTTATTTTCATCAAACACTTTACCCAATTCTTCAAGTATTTTATATGTTTCGTCTACATCTTTTGTCTTATAATGTGTAAAACAATTGTAATTGTTAATATCATTACATCCTTTAATTTGATCTTCTGGATTTAGACTTGCATCTTCAACCAAATAGGGTACTGCATCAACTCTGAAACCATCTACACCTATATCCAACCAGTATCTCATAACGTTCTGGAAATAAGAATATATAAGAAATATATAAATTAAAAAAAAAAAAATAATAATAATAATAATATACTTGGTTAACAATGGTAAAGTAAAGTAATTAATTCTACGTCAGTAGAGTACTAATTTTTCTTGGAATAGTTGAAAAGATCGAGGACACTTCAGACATGTCCACATTTGAACGAACTCTTCACATGTGAAGAGAAAATAAAAATGTTTTTGGCAAATGGTTTTGTGTGTGTGTGTGTGTCCTCACGCGTTGGTCTAGTGGCTAGCGCACTCGCCTTTGGTGCGAGAATTCAGGGTTCGATTCCCTTGAGGGCAAAGTTGGTGTTGACCCAGCATCGTGATAAAAAGTCGGAAGCTACAGTTAGTAGCGCCCTAGGTAAGCCGGAACTAAACGGCGTGGGAACTGCGGCGTGCTTACCACATCGCCGTCTGGCAAGCCTTGGCCATTCATGAGCTGTTGCGCGCCTTAGGTAAAATGTTTTAAGGAAATACATAATATCATGTTTGGAATAAAATAAAAATATAATTTAAATAACTATTATAGAAGATTGCTGCTCAAAGAATTGTCGTATAAATTTATCCTTGATTTAATATTTAACTATTGATTAAAAAAAAAAAAAAAGCGCAATCTCCTTTCGTGCGAGAATTCAGGGTTCGATTCCCTTGAAGGCAAAGTCGGTGTTGACCCAGCATCGTGATGAAAAGTGGGAAGCTACAGTTAGTAGCGCCATAGGCATAGGTTTTGTGTGTGTGTGTGTGTTTTTTTTTTTACACTGAATATCTCAAAAAACAAAATCCGCAGGTAACACAAATTTTGGTATTCACTTTAGATACTATCATCGCACCTGACACTAAGTGTTTTGGTAAAAATCTATCAACCGGAGGTGCGTCTTCATGCATTTTTTTTGTTTTTCAGTTTTTGTAATTTTCTTGAAATCGATTCCAATGATTTGCATTAAACTTCGTTTACCAATCTAATATATACACGAAAATAACTATTACTTTTGATTAGGATATTTTCCCCGGGAAAATGAAATTTTTAGGAGCTTTTGACGGAAGCAATTAGCGTTAAACAATGTTTGATTATAACCTACATAATAATAATTTACCTTAGAAACAATGATAAGGTATTCCAAATTTGAAGCCGAAAGTTCAAAGAAAAAAAACCTGTTCATTAAGAAACGCACTTCCGGTTAACCGATTTTCTTTAAACACAAAATATTGGCAATATTTAATTCTATTTACTTTATTTAGATCGATACAATTATTTAATAAATAGATATAGTACTTTAGAGGAAAACATAACCGCACTTTACAGCCCCGAAAACCCCATTAAATGATTTTTCCCAGAGAAATGTTACAAATAAAAGTTATACGTATCCCTTTGTATGTGTAGTTCATATACGAAGTTTAAAGGAATTCGTTGCAGCCGTTTTCGAGAAAAACACAAAAAATTTGACAAATCTATTCAAGTAAAGTGGTGTAATGGTTGAGGAATTTTGCCAACTTTCTGTCGGTCCCATGGTTCATACCCAAATGGAATGCGAACGTTTTTTGATTTTTTTGTTTTTGTTTTTTGAGCTATGCTGTTCACAAAACACACACAGGCCATTTTCTAAAAACCACTTTTTTGGACTCCAGGGAGGGTCCTTCACAACTTGTATTTCCGGTGAAAACTCGATATCCGATTGCAATACTTCCTCTTACTAGGAGTTAGAGAAAGTAAAAAAAAAAAAAAATGTATAAACTTTTTTTTGAAACATCCCCCCCCCCAATTGGTTTTTATTTTTTTGGAGGCTCCGTGAGTTAGGGTTAAATTTAAACTGCAATAGTTTCCTTGGTTTTGACAGAAGGCATTCCACACAAGTCTGCAGTCTGTATACTTATAATTGTAATGACATATCAAAGTCATAGTAATGTCAAAGTGGTATCAAAATCATAGCAATGTCAAAGTGGTTCCAGCACAGCTGCTATCTACACAAAGGATGGCAGGAATGTTTGACCGCGGCCTTGTCTTGAAGACAGCGGCCGGCTAGGCCACTAGTTATAAATTATCCCTTATTCCTTTGTGTAGATAGCAGCTGGCTGGGACCACTTTGACATTGCTATGACTTTGATATGTCATTACATAATACATTTTTTTTTTTAATGCTCTTCTTAACTTACGTAAAAATGTTGCAATTTTATAGAAAATTTGTTAATAAAATTGTAAGAGAAACTTTTACCTTAATTTCATCAACTACTTTTGGATTACGTAAGTTTAAATCTGGTTGAAATTCCCTAAATTGATGGAGATAAAATTGTTGACGTTCAGTATTATATTTCCAGGCACTACCTCCATACAAGGAAACCTAGCCAAATAAATTTCTAATATTATTTTTATTATTTTGTTGGATTAAATATATTTGTACATATTAAAAAAAAAAAAAATCATTAAAATAAACCAATTCAAAATAATATTACAAACCCAATTATTTGGCGGCAAATAACCTTCGGGACTCAGTTTATCTGGATCAACCCATAGATAGTAATCATCTTTACCATTTTTTTTCGCAATAGAATCTTTAAACCATGGATGTTCGTCACTTGTGTGATTTGGTACAAGATCCAGTAAAACTTTTATACCTGTAACATTAATAAATAATTCATTCATGTCTATAATTTTCTTTTTGGTTTATGATCTATTGCTGTGGGTTCTAAATTCTAAAGAATGACTTTTGGAATATATCAAAGGTAATATGCTCTGTTAGGTTTCCGCAGCCATTTTCAGGAAAAACCCATTTCCGGGTAAAGATCCTGTCAGTGGTTTTGGTAGAAACCTAAACAAACCACACTGGTCTCAACCTGACAATTCAAGATTTTTTTTTTTATCCTGAATCCTTCTAACTCCACTGAGTCCTGGATCTTGACTTTGGATCGGAAAACGTCTTCTCATTTTCTTTATTTTTCCTTAATTTTTTATATGAAATCTCGCATTTCCTTCATCTAAGGATTTATTAAAATTAAATTAGCATAGGCTGTTTTGACTGGTCACTAATGGAAATCACTGATTAAATCTGTTACTTCCACAAAAGAATAAGTGATATGTGATGAGAAGTTGGATTCACTGACGAAATCCTTCCTGAG
This sequence comes from Triatoma infestans, assembly GCA_011037195.1. Classification (NCBI taxonomy): domain Eukaryota; kingdom Metazoa; phylum Arthropoda; class Insecta; order Hemiptera; family Reduviidae; genus Triatoma; species Triatoma infestans. The sequence continues at coordinate 151,123 of JAAEAF010001999.1, forward strand.
ACAGGTGGGTCAATGGTTGGATCGAAATCAAATAGAATTTCCGGTTGGTGTAAGGGGGTCAATTCGAGAAAAAGTCAATGTTGTGCGTTTTTTTTGTAACTATGAAGAAGTAATTCATCACGAATTTGTTCCCGGTGGCCATTCCATGAATTTCCTGACCTTTACTGCCAACAATTGAATAGAACATACTCAAAAATAATCCAGCGTTTTATCCAGCTTTGAATCAATCGCAAACAAGTTTTGATCCAGCAAAATAAGGCTCGGCCACACATATTCCGTTAGCCTAAAGAAAAGAAAAAAATTGAAGAACTTGATGGCATTGAACTTCTTTTACATCCAACCAACAGTTCAGACTTAGCTCCATCCGACTAACAAATTGTTTCGGTCCATGGCACATCTTCTTTGCGGGAGAAAATTTAATAGGGATTTCAAGACCCCTAAAGAAGTGGGCCAATCTATTGATTCTTTTGTTCATTATTATTTCGCTCTATTATAATATTGATTTAAAAAAAAAAAAACTAACAAAAAGAATTACGTTATGAAGAAATTGTGGTGAGGATCGGTCAAGAAAGAAACATTCAGTTATGCTAACGTTTCGACAGAGTTCCCTGTCTTTATCAAGGCTTTAATATATAGAACATCGTGAAGATGTGGAGAAAGAATTTTTAAACATACAGATCTGTTACATCGCAGAAACATAAAAAAGAAAATTAAAAGTTATTAGTGTCTTGTCTTAAATCATCTATAAAAAAAAAAAAAATCTGTCTTGATAAAGACAGGAAGCTCTGTCGAAACGTTGGCATTATTGAATGTTTATTTCTTGACCGATCTCAACATAATACATCAACGGACAACAAATTCTTTTACAAAAAGAATTTACCTAAATCGTGGTAGGTTTTTATCAATGCTTTTAAATCATCCAGAGTACCGTACATTTTGTCAATACTAGTGTAATCTGTAATATCATATCCATCATCCTTCATTGGAGATTTATAAAATGGCGTCAACCAGATTGCTCCTATTCCTAGATCCTTTAGGTATTGCGCTTTATCTTTTATGCCTGAAAATTATTAATTAAAAATTAAAATCATTGTAAATTATAACTATAAATATTTTTACCCAATAAGAATATATATCGCACTTCATTAACCCTCAACTGGTTCATCGGGTCAAATTTGACCGGAGCGCTTATCTTTTGTGCGGCACTTTTGTAGGAATTGACGGTAAACATTCCCTCTTCTCAGAATTCTTCCCTTTCAACCGCAACTACATCGTTCATAAAATCAGTCGTCTTTGAGCAGGGCAAGTAAAAAAAAATATAGGTTTTGGGTCTAATTTGATCCGACAATACCAGTTACGTTATACGTTTTTTTTTTTTCTTAATAGTTTCTTATTTTTACATTTCGGTGTGTGTTTTGTAGTGGAATCAATTGTCGTGATTCCTGAGGTATGAAGTTAGATGTCTTGAAGAGGGATTTATTAGGCGGAAGTTAGTTTAGAGAGTTGTTGCTTGAATTACTAACACTGAATTTATAAAAATAGACTATATTTTTACAATAATTTAAATGTGAGAAATGGTAACTATTAACATGAAATAATTAGAAATAAATAGGAGATAAACAACAAATAATTTAAAATGATAAAATAAATTGTGAGAAGTTTATATTAGTATTACTCACAACTCACACTAAGACATCTCTCGTTGTGTGCGACCTTGGCCAGGTCGGCGACCAAAGTCATTTAGGGCAGTGGCCAGCTTTATCGGTGCTTGTCTTTGATGTAATGTATTGACCCGTGCATTGAAAAGGGTTTTTGTTTGGCCGCGGCCCTTGTCTTGAAGACAGCGGCCGGCTGGGCCACTAGTTATAAATTATTCTTTCTTCCTGCCAACCTTTGTGAAGATAGCGGCTGGCTGGAGCCACTTTGACATTGCTATGACCCTGATATGTCATTACAGTTTTCTGTTGTATTTTGTAATATTATTCAAGTGCGACTAGGATATAGCTAGCTACATTTTACTTTTCTATTATTGAGGATGACCTTATTTTAAATATGAGCGCTTACGCCTATAATCGACGGAAAAGAATATACTGAAACTGAAATACAACGTTTGTTATTGGATGAAGAGGACGGTGACATTAGGGAAACTATACTTGGCAGTGATTTCAACGATCATGAGATTGTTATCAGTGGCGAAGCTCACAAAGATTTAGCTGCAGAAAGTGACCATTAACATTTGACTGCAGGAAATGAAGAAGAAGTAGCGAATATTGCAATCGAAAATAATTCAAATTTTGAATATGGCTGGAGTAACATTTGCCATGGAGAAAGCTCCATTCGGCCTCATACAGAAAGAAGATGATTGCTAGAGCCAAAATTACCTCGAGACATACGCACCACTATAAACAAAATTTAACTCACTGGGATATCTGAACCTGAAGCAGGAACTAGTGAAGGAAGAAAGTAAAGTTGGTATAAAGAAACGACCGCGGTGTCATATGTGTTCTTCGAAGAATGTGATAAAAAACATTCGGCGATATGTTGTATCTGTGACCGAAACGTTTGTAGCAACCATAGAACATCAAAGTGTGTATGCAACAACTGCTCCGATAAGGTACTAAATTATGTACTTGCAGAATTTGAGAAAATTTATTTATTTTTTTTTATTTATTTTTTGAAACTTTTCTATTCGTGGAATGAATATCTTATTTTAAGAATATAGCATTTTTTAGTAAATATTATTTGTTGTTCTCCTTTTTTTGTAACTTCAAAATAAAACTTCAAAAAATACAACTTTGTGATTTGTTTAATTTTTTTTTTTCTTTTCTTAATCTTAAAAAAAAAAATTAACAAAATATTCATCATTTTGGTTGGCTAAATAAATTTTTGTAACAAAAACTAAACCGACCTTAATTGACCTATAAAAAAAGTAATGCGCTTTTAAAGTTACGGGTCAATGTTGACCCGACGATACCGCTTGAAGTTGAGAAATTGACAATACCAGTTAAGGGTTAAGCAACATTTATCATTATATTAGATCCATTTCTAAAGTTTGTAAATACATATTAATGAAATCGATTCGAAAGTGAAACGCAAATGTCTTTCATATGGTCAAAAAAAGATTTTAATAATAATAATAACAACTATTATTTCTAATCCTTTAATCCCTTATCTTTTAATCCTTATCTTTCAATCCTTATCTTTTTAATATTGACTTTATAAAAACTAATAAACAAGGTACATTTTTTTTTTTTTTTTACGCAAGCAAATAGATTTTTGTTTAAAACAATGACAGAAGAAAGATCTCTCTAGAAAGGATGAATAATCAAATTTAATTAGGCCGCTCATTTTCATTGGAAATATTCAAAACAAATGCACTATTGTTTCAAATTCCTTCTATAATGGGTATGAGAAGGAGAGAATTGGGTTTGAGAGATAAATAAACTGTCTAATAATGCTGAACACTGTATAATGAGAAATTAACACAAACTGCCAGGACTTTAGACGTAAATAAATAGAAATTAGGTAGTGAGTGAAGAAAAGGGTTGTAGCTGGTTGCTGACGCGTTGTAACTACTGTATATACTGTTCTCAAGAATGTTCCCTGTACGGCTAGCAGTGCTGGGTATATACAGAGTCTCCCACTCTAGTTTGGCCTAAGTAGCGAATGAGACTCTCAATTTTGTGTGTGTGTGTGTGTTGTGTCTCTCTCTCTCTCTCTTTCTCCTCTCTCTCATATCTCTCTCTCTCTGCTTTAAATCCCTCTCTTCGGATCCTATTACACTTCGATCAAAATAAAATATAAAACTCGAAGGCTGCGGGGGCATCATCACTGGTAAAGAATATATTTTCAGTGAAATAGTTGAATAATATGACAATTATTACTATTACACTAAGTTTTAGTGAGGAAAATTCAACTTTCACACACAAGTGAATTACACACTACTTTCTCTCACTGGAGTAGTAAAAAAAAAAAAAATGCTTTGCTCACGAGTTAAAATTGTATCGTCAAAATTCTGAGTTTAAAAAAAAAAAAGGGTTGACCGGAAGTGTGCCGATTTTATTAAACAGTTTTTTTTTTGTAGTTTTCTGCGATTTTTTTTTTTTTTTTTTTGATAAAGATATCATTACGTTTCATCAAACCTGATGTACTAAAAAATCTGGGGAGCTGGAACGTCACACTCCTCTCAAAAATCAAATCTTTTCATTAAGTTTAGATGAAATGACACAGAAAAGAAACACAAAAATTTGGTAAAAATGATAAGTTTTTAGAAAATTTGTTTATTATAATTATGTAAATATTAATATAAGCAATATAAATATTAATATATAAGCAAAAAAAAAAAAAGTTTAGCTTGCACTAATTTACAAACACGAAACTAAAGGTGAGATTCCTTCTGAATTACTGTGTGGACACTCTTTATAGAAACGGAGAATTGGTAAAGGGCGGATTCTCACGTGTCAAGTTTAGTTGACCGATTTTTAGTTGATCAACAGATATTGAATGAAAAAACTAGTGAGAACCTTTTGTTTCAATAAAGTTGATCAACTTTTTAGTGGATCAACAAAAGTTTGACCGAGTGAAACTTTATCGTTCAAGTATGACGTATCTTTCAAGTGAAGTGTGAACCTCTGAATCGCCCAATTGGCTTCTCAGTTTGCTTTTGTAATGTGATAACAAGAAGGAGTGATAATAAAACTTATAACTAGTGGTGCCAGCCAGACGCTATTATTCAATACAATAGCTGCGGTCAGTGCACGGTCAAAGGGACTGCCCGCCAAAGACACACCGCTTTCACAAGGGTCAACAAATCACTCAAAAGACCGACCACCTGACTACAGTCCTTTGATAACTACCATCACCTGTCGCCACACCTGTTCACCGACCTATTCAAGACCTAGGGTCGACACGCTCCAATAAACAAACACTCAAGACCGACCACCTGGCTACAGTCCTTTGATAACCGCCAACACCTGTTCAAGGTCTAGGGTCAACACACGGCAAGAGATGTTTGAATGTGACCCGTAATTACAAGACTTGTCAATGTGTGGTGATGGCAATATAAGGTCTCTCTCTACAGGAAGTAGGGAGGATTGTTCTTCAGTATTTCATCAGCGTAACATCAAGATTCTACCAGTGACATAATTCATACATCGGAGCGCGTTCCTATCTAAGTATTTAAACATATATTATTTATCAATTATTATAGTTGGTGCATTCTAGTTTACACTTTAAATCATTCTAAATTAATTGTAGTTTATCTTTTCAAACGTTTAAATTATTGTTAAAATATACATATATCTATTTTCGTAAATTCGTAATTCATATTCCGAATAACAACTCTCTAAAATCTCTAACTAACTCCATCTAACTCTCTAACTAACTCCAACTATTCATCGCATCACAACACCTCTCCAATACCCATTACAACTGGTGGCAGAGGTGGGATCAGAACATCCAATAACTGAAACCATTACAACTGGTGGCAGCGGTGGGATCAGAAATCCAATAACTGAAACCATTACACTTTCAACTCATAGAGTGCTCCGTGTCGTTATTGAAACGGTTTGATCGATTTCATTTGAAACAAGTATGAACCAAAACTGATTCAAGTCGCATTCAACTTTTGCTGATCAACTATAATCGGACAACTAAAGTTGACTCGTGAGAACGCGCCTTAAGGCCCACCCATGGATACGATGGCTAGACACGAAGAATATCTGCAGCGCTAAACATTCATTAAAATATACTTCTTTTTTAATTCACTAACCAATAAAAACTTAGTATATTTTGTAAGGCAATGATCCAACCTTGGATTCAATAATTCTACATTAAGTGTAAACACCTTTATTAAGTATCATAATTAAAAAAAAAATCAAGAAATGGTTGTTATTTTATTTTATTCAACAATTGGGCGATAAATTATTTATCAATATCACTTTGTTGTTTAATGATTTATTAGACAACCACTTCAGTGGTTGGCTAATATGATTCAAGTAGTGGGGTGTGGCCATAGTATTTAAAAAATCTCATAAAAATGTAATATTTTAATTTTATTACTACAATTTTTTAACTTTTACCTTTTATTTTATTAACTAATTAGAGAATAGTGTTCCTAAATTTTTTCCTTAAATCAAGAGTTCTAATTCGAAGTCCACAGAAACTCTTGGAGGCAGTTTAGGGGTGTATTCGAATCTCTTACTCCTTGTAAGATCCCCCTGAGGTCTCCTGAGTCAAAAAAAGTGGTGAGCATAGCTCAAAAACGAAAAACCGTAGAAATATCAAACTCGATATTCCGATTAAGTATCACCATGTGATCCGACGTAGGTCATCCATCAAAATTCCTCAACCGGAAATACCACTTTACACTTTTTTTTTTTTTTTTTTTTTTTTTTT